>CAXARA010000436.1:0-14275 GCA_963971135.1 Stenus bimaculatus | reverse complement strand
AAATTTTGTTTAAATAATTTTATTTTCATGAAATCTAATTAGAAATGTAGTTTTAAAATTTTTCGGACGATTACTTTTAAAATTATATCAAAAAAACGTTATTTTTTAGAAATAATGCGTTTTTCTTAAAAATCAAACAAAAACTGCTGTAACTTTTTTATTTCTTTATAAAAAAATGTAAATTTTGTTTAAATAATTTTATTTTCATGAAATCTAATTAGAAATGTAGTTTTAAAATTTTTCGGTCGATTATTTTTAAAATTATACCAAAAAAACGTTTTTCTTAAAAATCAAACTAAAACTGCTGTAACTTTTTTATTTCTTTATAAAAAATGTAAATTTTGTTTAAATAATATTATTTTCATGAAATCTAATTAGAAATGTAGTTTTAAAATTTTTCGGACGATTACTTTTAAAATTATATCAAAAAAACGTTATTTTTTAGAAATAATGCGTTTTTCTTAAAAATCAAACAAAAACTGCTGTAACTTTTTTATTTCTTTATAAAAAATGTAAATTTTGTTTTAATAATTTTATTTTCATGAAATCTAATTAGAAATGTAGTTTTAAAATTTTTCGGGCGATTATTTTTAAAATTATACCAAAAAAACGTTTTTCTTAAAAATCAAACTAAAACTGCTGTAACTTTTTTATTTCTTTATAAAAAATGTAAATTTTGTTTAAATAATATTATTTTCATGAAATCTAATTAGAAATGTAGTTTTAAAATTTTTCGGACGATTACTTTTAAAATTATATCAAAAAAACGTTATTTTTTTAGAAATAATGCGTTTTTCTTAAAAATCAAACAAAAACTGCTGTAACTTTTTTATTTCTTTATAAAAAAATGTAAATTTTGTTTAAATAATTTTATTTTCATGATTATTTTTAAAATTATACCAAAAAAACGTTTTTCTTAAAAATCAAACTAAAACTGCTGTAACTTTTTTATTTCTTTATAAAAAAATGTAAATTTTGTTTAAATAATTTTATTTTCATGAAATCTAATTAGAAATGTAGTTTTAAAATTTTTCGGTCGATTATTTTTAAAATTATACCAAAAAAAACGTTTTTCTTAAAAATCACACAAAAACTGCAGAAACTTTTTTATTTCTTTATAAAAAAATGTAAATTTTGTTTAAATAATTTTATTTTCATGAAATCTAATTAGAAATGTAGTTTTAAAATTTTTCGGACGATTACTTTTAAAATTATATCAAAAAAACGTTATTTTTTAGAAATAATGCTTTTTTCTTAAAAATCAAACAAAAACTGCTGTAACTTTTTTATTTCTTTATAAAAAAATGTAAATTTTGTTTAAATAATTTTATTTTCATGAAATCTAATTAGAAATGTAGTTTCAAAATTTTTCGGTCAATTATTTTTAAAATTATACCAAAAAAACGTTTTTCTTAAAAATCACACAAAAACTGCAGAAACTTTTTTATTTCTTTATAAAAAAATGTAAATTTTGTTTAAATAATATTATTTTCATGAAATCTAATTAGAAATCTAGTTTTAAAATTTTTTCGGATGATTACTTTTAAAATTATATCAAAAAAACGTTATTTTTTAGAAATAATGCGTTTTTCTTAAAAATCAAACAAAAACTGCTGTAACTTTTTTATTTCTTTATAAAAAAATGTAAATTTTGTTTAAATAATTTTATTTTCATGAAATCTAATTAGAAATGTAGTTTTAAAATTTTTCGGTCGATTATTTTTAAAATTATACCAAAAAAACGTTTTTCTTAAAAATCAAACTAAAACTGCTGTAACTTTTTTATTTCTTTATAAAAAAATGTAAATTTTGTTTAAATAATATTATTTTCATGAAATCTAATTAGAAATGTAGTTTTAAAATTTTTCGGACGATTACTTTTAAAATTATATCAAAAAAACGTTATTTTTTAGAAATAATGCGTTTTTCTTAAAAATCAAACAAAAACTGCTGTAACTTTTTTATTTCTTTATAAAAAAATGTAAATTTTGTTTAAATAATTTTATTTTCATGAAATCTAATTAGAAATGTAGTTTTAAAATTTTTCGGTCGATTATTTTTAAAATTATACCAAAAAAACGTTTTTCTTAAAAATCACACAAAAACTGCAGAAACTTTTTTATTTCTTTATAAAAAAATGTAAATTTTGTTTAAATAATTTTATTTTCATGAAATCTAATTAGAAATGTAGTTTTAAAATTTTTCGGACGATTACTTTTAAAATTATATCAAAAAAACGTTATTTTTTAGAAATAATGCGTTTTTCTTAAAAATCAAACAAAAACTGCTGTAACTTTTTTATTTCTTTATAAAAAAATGTAAATTTTGTTTAAATAATTTTATTTTCATGAAATCTAATTAGAAATGTAGCTTTAAAATTTTTCGGTCGATTATTTTTAAAATTATACCAAAAAAACGTTTTTCTTAAAAATCACACAAAAACTGCAGAAACTTTTTTATTTCTTTATAAAAAAATGTAAATTTTGTTTAAATAATATTATTTTCATGAAATCTAATTAGAAATGTAGTTTTAAAATTTTTCGGACGATGACTTTTAAAATTATATCAAAAAAACGTTATTTTTTAGAAATAATGCGTTTTTCTTAAAAATCAAACAAAAACTGCTGTAACTTTTTTATTTCTTTATAAAAAAATGTAAATTTTGTTTAAATAATTTTATTTTCATGAAATCTAATTAGAAATGTAGTTTTAAAATTTTTCGGTCGATTATTTTTAAAATTATACCAAAAAAACGTTTTTCTTAAAAATCAAACTAAAACTGCTTTAACTTTTTTATTTCTTTATAAAAAAATGTAAATTTTGTTTAAATAATATTATTTTCATGAAATCTAATTAGAAATGTAGTTTTAAAATTTTTCGGACGATTACTTTTAAAATTATATCAAAAAAACGTTATTTTTTAGAAATAATGCGTTTTTCTTAAAAATCAAACAAAAACTGCTGTAACTTTTTTATTTCTTTATAAAAAAATGTAAATTTTGTTTAAATAATTTTATTTTCATGAAATCTAATTAGAAATGTAGTTTTAAAATTTTTCGGTCGATTATTTTTAAAATTATACCAAAAAAACGTTTTTCTTAAAAATCACACAAAAACTTCAGAAACTTTTTTATTTCTTTATAAAAAAATGTAAATTTTGTTTAAATAATATTATTTTCATGAAATCTAATTAGAAATGTAGTTTTAAAATTTTTCGGACGATTACTTTTAAAATTATATCAAAAAAACGTTATTTTTTAGAAATAATGCGTTTTTCTTAAAAATCAAACAAAAACTGCTGTAACTTTTTTATTTCTTTATAAAAAAATGTAAATTTTGTTTAAATAATATTATTTTCATGAAATCTAATTAGAAATGTAGTTTTAAAATTTTTCGGACGATTACTTTTAAAATTATATCAAAAAAACGTTATTTTTTAGAAATAATGCGTTTTTCTTAAAAATCAAACAAAAACTGCTGTAACTTTTTTATTTCTTTATAAAAAAATGTAAATTTTGTTTAAATAATTTTATTTTCATGAAATCTAATTAGAAATGTAGTTTTAAAATTTTTCGGTCGATTATTTTTAAAATTATACCAAAAAAACATTTTTCTTAAAAATCAAACTAAAACTGCTGTAACTTTTTTATTTCTTTATAAAAAAATGTAAATTTTGTTTAAATAATATTATTTTCATGAAATCTAATTAGAAATGTAGTTTTAAAATTTTTCGGACGATTACTTTTAAAATTATATCAAAAAAACGTTATTTTTTAGAAATAATGCGTTTTTCTTAAAAATCAAACAAAAACTGCTGTAACTTTTTTATTTCTTTATAAAAAAATGTAAATTTTGTTTAAATAATTTTATTTTCATGAAATCTAATTAGAAATGTAGTTTTAAAATTTTTCGGTCGATTATTTTTAAAATTATACCAAAAAAACATTTTTCTTAAAAATCACACAAAAACTGCAGAAACTTTTTTATTTCTTTATAAAAAAATGTAAATTTTAATTAAATAATTTTATTTTCATGAAATCTAATTAGAAATGTAGTTTTAAAATTTTTCGGACGATTACTTTTAAAATTATATCAAAAAAACGTTATTTTTTAGAAATAATGCGTTTTTCTTAAAAATCAAACAAAAACTGCTGTAACTTTTTTATTTCTTTATAAAAAAATGTAAATTTTGTTTAAATAATTTTATTTTCATTAAATCTAATTAGAAATGTAGTTTTAAAATTTTTCGGTCGATTATTTTTAAAATTATACCAAAAAAACGTTTTTCTTAAAAATCAAACTAAAACTGCTGTAACTTTTTTATTTCTTTATAAAAAAATGTAAATTTTGTTTAAATAATATTATTTTCATGAAATCTAATTAGAAATGTAGTTTTAAAATTTTTCGGACGATTACTTTTAAAATTATATCAAAAAAACGTTATTTTTTAGAAATAATGCGTTTTTCTTAAAAATCAAACAAAAACTGCTGTAACTTTTTTATTTCTTTATAAAAAAATGTAAATTTTGTTTAAATAATTTTATTTTCATGAAATCTAATTAGAAATGTAGTTTTAAAATTTTTCGGTCGATTATTTTTAAAATTATACCAAAAAAACGTTTTTCTTAAAAATCACACAAAAACTGCAGAAACTTTTTTATTTCTTTATAAAAAAATGTAAATTTTGTTTAAATAATATTATTTTCATGAAATCTAATTAGAAATGTAGTTTTAAAATTTTTCGGACGATTACTTTTAAAATTATATCAAAAAAACGTAATTTTTTAGAAATAATGCGTTTTTCTTAAAAATCAAACAAAAACTGCTGTAACTTTTTTATTTCTTTATAAAAAAATGTAAATTTTGTTTAAATAATTTTATTTTCATGAAATCTAATTAGAAATGTAGTTTTAAAATTTTTCGGTCGATTATTTTTAAAATTATACCAAAAAAACGTTTTTCTTAAAAATCAAACTAAAACTGCTGTAACTTTTTTATTTCTTTATAAAAAAATGTAAATTTTGTTTAAATAATATTATTTTCATGAAATCTAATTAGAAATGTAGTTTTAAAATTTTTCGGACGATTACTTTTAAAATTATATCAAAAAAACGTTATTTTTTAGAAATAATGCGTTTTTCTTAAAAATCAAACAAAAACTGCTGTAACTTTTTTATTTCTTTATAAAAAAATGTAAATTTTGTTTAAATAATATTATTTTCATGAAATCTAATTAGAAATGTAGTTTTAAAATTTTTCGGACGATTACTTTTAAAATTATATCAAAAAAACGTTATTTTTTAGAAATAATGCGTTTTTCTTAAAAATCAAACAAAAACTGCTGTAACTTTTTTATTTCTTTATAAAAAAATGTAAATTTTGTTTAAATAATTTTATTTTCATGAAATCTAATTAGAAATGTAGTTTTAAAATTTTTCGGTCGATTATTTTTAAAATTATACCAAAAAAACGTTTTTCTTAAAAATCAAACTAAAACTGCTGTAACTTTTTTATTTCTTTATAAAAAAATGTAAATTTTGTTTAAATAATATTATTTTCATGAAATCTAATTAGAAATGTAGTTTTAAAATTTTTCGGACGATTACTTTTAAAATTATATCAAAAAAACGTTATTTTTTAGAAATAATGCGTTTTTCTTAAAAATCAAACAAAAACTGCTGTAACTTTTTTATTTCTTTATAAAAAAATGTAAATTTTGTTTAAATAATTTTATTTTCATGAAATCTAATTAGAAATGTAGTTTTAAAATTTTTCGGTCGATTATTTTTAAAATTATACCAAAAAAACGTTTTTCTTAAAAATCACACAAAAACTGCAGAAACTTTTTTATTTCTTTATAAAAAAATGTAAATTTTGTTTAAATAATTTTATTTTCATGAAATCTAATTAGTAATGTAGTTTTAAAATTTTTCGGACGATTACTTTTAAAATTATATCAAAAAAACGTTATTTTTTAGAAATAATGCGTTTTTCTTAAAAATCAAACAAAAACTGCTGTAACTTTTTTATTTCTTTATAAAAAAATGTAAATTTTGTTTAAATAATTTTATTTTCATGAAATCTAATTAGAAATGTAGTTTTAAAATTTTTCGGTCGATTATTTTTAAAATTATACCAAAAAAACGTTTTTCTTAAAAATCAAACTAAAACTGCTGTAACTTTTTTATTTCTTTATAAAAAAATGTAAATTTTGTTTAAATAATATTATTTTCATGAAATCTAATTAGAAATGTAGTTTTAAAATTTTTCGGACGATTACTTTTAAAATTATATCAAAAAAACGTTATTTTTTAGAAATAATGCGTTTTTCTTAAAAATCAAACAAAAACTGCTGTAACTTTTTTATTTCTTTATAAAAAAATGTAAATTTTGTTTAAATAATTTTATTTTCATGAAATCTAATTAGAAATGTAGTTTTAAAATTTTTCGGTCGATTATTTTTAAAATTATACCAAAAAAACGTTTTTCTTAAAAATCACACAAAAACTGCAGAAACTTTTTTATTTCTTTATAAAAAAATGTAAATTTTGTTTAAATAATTTTATTTTCATGAAATCTAATTAGAAATGTAGTTTTAAAATTTTTCGGACGATTACTTTTAAAATTATATCAAAAAAACGTTATTTTTTAGAAATAATGCGTTTTTCTTAAAAATCAAACAAAAACTGCTGTAACTTTTTTATTTCTTTATAAAAAAATGTAAATTTTGTTTAAATAATTTTATTTTCATGAAATCTAATTAGAAATGTAGTTTTAAAATTTTTCGGTCGATTATTTTTAAAATTATACCAAAAAAACGTTTTTCTTAAAAATCACACAAAAACTGCAGAAACTTTTTTATTTCTTTATAAAAAAATGTAAATTTTGTTTAAATAATATTATTTTCATGAAATCTAATTAGAAATGTAGTTTTAAAATTTTTCGGACGATTACTTTTAAAATTATATCAAAAAAACGTTATTTTTTGGAAATAATGCGTTTTTCTTAAAAATCAAACAAAAACTGCTGTAACTTTTTTATTTCTTTATAAAAAAATGTAAATTTTGTTTAAATAATTTTATTTTCATGAAATCTAATTAGAAATGTAGTTTTAAAATTTTTCGGTCGATTATTTTTAAAATTATACCAAAAAAACGTTTTTCTTAAAAATCACACAAAAACTGCAGAAACTTTTTTATTTCTTTATAAAAAAATGTAAATTTTGTTTAAATAATATTATTTTCATGAAATCTAATTAGAAATGTAGTTTTAAAATTTTTCGGACGATTACTTTTAAAATTATATCAAAAAAACGTTATTTTTTAGAAATAATGCGTTTTTCTTAAAAATCAAACAAAAACTGCTGTAACTTTTTTATTTCTTTATAAAAAAATGTAAATTTTGTTTAAATAATTTTATTTTCATGAAATCTAATTAGAAATGTAGTTTTAAAATTTGTCGGTCGATTATTTTTAAAATTATACCAAAAAAACGTTTTTCTTAAAAATCACACAAAAACTGCAGAAACTTTTTTATTTTTTTATAAAAAAATGTAAATTTTGTTTAAATAATATTATTTTCATGAAATCTAATTAGAAATGTAGTTTTAAAATTTTTCGGACGATTACTTTTAAAATTATATCAAAAAAACGTTATTTTTTAGAAATAATGCGTTTTTCTTAAAAATCAAACAAAAACTGCTGTAACTTTTTTATTTCTTTATAAAAAAATGTAAATTTTGTTTAAATAATTTTATTTTCATGAAATCTAATTAGAAATGTAGTTTTAAAATTTTTCGGTCGATTATTTTTAAAATTATACCAAAAAAACGTTTTTCTTAAAAATCACACAAAAACTGCAGAAACTTTTTTATTTCTTTATAAAAAAATGTAAATTTTGTTTAAATAATATTATTTTCATGAAATCTAATTAGAAATGTAGTTTTAAAATTTTTCGGACGATTTTATTTTAAAATTATATCAAAAAAACGTTATTTTTTAGAAATAATGCGTTTTTCTTAAAAATCAAACAAAAACTGCTGTAACTTTTTTATTTCTTTATAAAAAAATGTAAATTTTGTTTAAATAGAATTATTTTCATGAAATCTAATTAGAAATGTAGTTTTAAAATTTTTCGGACGATTACTTTTAAAATTATATCAAAAAAACGTTATTTTTTAGAAATAATGCGTTTTTCTTAAAAATCAAACAAAAACTGCTGTAACTTTTTTATTTCTTTATAAAAAAATGTAAATTTTGTTTAAATAATTTTATTTTCATGAAATCTAATTAGAAATGTAGTTTTAAAATTTTACGGTCGATTATTTTTAAAATTATACCAAAAAAACGTTTTTCTTAAAAATCACACAAAAACTGCAGAAACTTTTTTATTTCTTTATATAAAAATGTAAATTTTGTTTAAATAATTTTATTTTCATGAAATCTAATTAGAAATGTAGTTTTAAAATTTTACGGTCGATTATTTTTAAAATTATACCAAAAAAACGTTTTTCTTAAAAATCACACAAAAACTGGAGAAACTTTTTTATTTCTTTATAAAAAAATGTAAATTTTGTTTAAATAATTTTATTTTCATGAAATCTAATTAGAAATGTAGTTTTAAAATTTTTCGGTCGATTATTTTTAAAATTATACCAAAAAAACGTTTTTCTTAAAAATCAAACTAAAACTGCTGTAACTTTTTTATTTCTTTATAAAAAAATGTAAATTATGTTTAAATAATATTATTTTCATGAAATCTAATTAGAAATGTAGTTTTAAAATTTTTCGGACGATTACTTTTAAAATTATATCAAAAAAACGTTATTTTTTAGAAATAATGCGTTTTTCTTAAAAATCAAACAAAAACTGCTGTAACTTTTTTATTTCTTTATAAAAAAATGTAAATTTTGTTTAAATAATTTTATTTTCATGAAATCTAATTAGAAATGTAGTTTTAAAATTTTTCGGTCGATTATTTTTAAAATTATACCAAAAAAACGTTTTTCTTAAAAATCAAACTAAAACTGCTGTAACTTTTTTATTTCTTTATAAAAAAATGTAAATTTTGTTTAAATAATATTATTTTCATGAAATCTAATTAGAAATGTAGTTTTAAAATTTTTCGGACGATTACTTTTAAAATTATATCAAAAAAACGTTATTTTTTAGAAATAATGCGTTTTTCTTAAAAATCAAACAAAAACTGCTGTAACTTTTTTATTTCTTTATAAAAAAATGTAAATTTTGTTTAAATAATTTTATTTTCATGAAATCTAATTAGAAATGTAGTTTTAAAATTTTTCGGTCGATTATTTTTAAAATTATACCAAAAAAACGTTTTTCTTAAAAATCAAACTAAAACTGCTGTAACTTTTTTATTTCTTTATAAAAAAATGTAAATTTTGTTTAAATAATTTTATTTTCATGAAATCTAATTAGAAATGTAGTTTTAAAATTTTTCGGTCGATTATTTTTAAAATTATACCAAAAAAACGTTTTTCTTAAAAATCACACAAAAACTGCAGAAACTTTTTTATTTCTTTATAAAAAAATGTAAATTTTGTTTAAATAATATTATTTTCATGAAATCTAATTAGAAATGTAGTTTTAAAATTTTTCGGACGATTACTTTTAAAATTATATCAAAAAAACGTTATTTTTTAGAAATAATGCGTTTTTCTTAAAAATCAAACAAAAACTGCTGTAACTTTTTTATTTCTTTATAAAAAAATGTAAATTTTGTTTAAATAATTTTATTTTCATGAAATCTAATTAGAAATGTAGTTTTAAAATTTTTCGGTCGATTATTTTTAAAATTATACCAAAAAAACGTTTTTCTTAAAAATCAAACTAAAACTGCTGTAACTTTTTTATTTCTTTATAAAAAAATGTAAATTTTGTTTAAATAATATTATTTTCATGAAATCTAATTAGAAATGTAGTTTTAAAATTTTTCGGACGATTACTTTTAAAATTATATCAAAAAAACGTTATTTTTTAGAAATAATGCGTTTTTCTTAAAAATCAAACAAAAACTGCTGTAACTTTTTTATTTCTTTTTAAAAAAATGTAAATTTTGTTTAAATAATATTATTTTCATGAAATCTAATTAGAAATGTAGTTTTAAAATTTTTCGGACGATTACTTTTAAAATTATATCAAAAAAACGTTATTTTTTAGAAATAATGCGTTTTTCTTAAAAATCAAACAAAAACTGCTGTAACTTTTTTATTTCTTTATAAAAAAATGTAAATTTTGTTTAAATAATTTTATTTTCATGAAATCTAATTAGAAATGTAGTTTTAAAATTTTTCGGTCGATTATTTTTAAAATTATACCAAAAAAACGTTTTTCTTAAAAATCAAACTAAAACTGCTGTAACTTTTTTATTTCTTTATAAAAAAATGTAAATTTTGTTTAAATAATATTATTTTCATGAAATCTAATTAGAAATGTAGTTTTAAAATTTTTCGGACGATTACTTTTAAAATTATATCAAAAAAACTTTATTTTTTAGAAATAATGCGTTTTTCTTAAAAATCAAACAAAAACTGCTGTAACTTTTTTATTTCTTTATAAAAAAATGTAAATTTTGTTTAAATAATTTTATTTTCATGAAATCTAATTAGAAATGTAGTTTTAAAATTTTTCGGTCGATTATTTTTAAAATTATACCAAAAAAACGTTTTTCTTAAAAATCACACAAAAACTGCAGAAACTTTTTTATTTCTTTATAAAAAAATGTAAATTTTGTTTAAATAATTTTATTTTCATGAAATCTAATTAGAAATGTAGTTTTAAAATTTTTCGGACGATTACTTTTAAAATTATATCAAAAAAACGTTATTTTTTAGAAATAATGCGTTTTTCTTAAAAATCAAACAAAAACTGCTGTAACTTTTTTATTTCTTTATAAAAAAATGTAAATTTTGTTTAAATAATTTTATTTTCATGAAATCTAATTAGAAATGTAGTTTTAAAATTTTTCGGTCGATTATTTTTAAAATTATACCAAAAAAACGTTTTTCTTAAAAATCAAACTAAAACTGCTGTAACTTTTTTATTTCTTTATAAAAAAATGTAAATTTTGTTTAAATAATATTATTTTCATGAAATCTAATTAGAAATGTAGTTTTAAAATTTTTCGGACGATTACTTTTAAAATTATATCAAAAAAACGTTATTTTTTAGAAATAATGCGTTTTTCTTAAAAATCAAACAAAAACTGTTGTAACTTTTTTATTTCTTTATAAAAAAATGTAAATTTTGTTTAAATAATTTTATTTTCATGAAATCTAATTAGAAATGTAGTTTTAAAATTTTTCGGTCGATTATTTTTAAAATTATACCAAAAAAATGTTTTTCTTAAAAATCACACAAAAACTGCAGAAACTTTTTTATTTCTTTATAAAAAAATGTAAATTTTGTTTAAATAATTTTATTTTCATGAAATCTAATTAGAAATGTAGTTTTAAAATTTTTCGGACGATTACTTTTAAAATTATATCAAAAAAACGTTATTTTTTAGAAATAATGCGTTTTTCTTAAAAATCAAACAAAAACTGCTGTAACTTTTTTATTTCTTTATAAAAAAATGTAAATTTTGTTTAAATAATTTTATTTTCATGAAATCTAATTAGAAATGTAGTTTTAAAATTTTTCGGTCGATTATTTTTAAAATTATACCAAAAAAACGTTTTTCTTAAAAATCACACAAAAACTGCAGAAACTTTTTTATTTCTTTATAAAAAAATGTAAATTTTGTTTAAATAATATTATTTTCATGAAATCTAATTAGAAATGTAGTTTTAAAATTTTTCGGACGATTACTTTTAAAATTATATCAAAAAAACGTTATTTTTTAGAAATAATGCGTTTTTCTTAAAAATCAAACAAAAACTGCTGTAACTTTTTTATTTCTTTATAAAAAAATGTAAATTTTGTTTAAATAATTTTATTTTCATGAAATCTAATTAGAAATGTAGTTTTAAAATTTTTCGGTCGATTATTTATAAAATTATACCAAAAAAACGTTTTTCTTAAAAATCAAACTAAAACTGCTGTAACTTTTTTATTTCTTTATAAAAAAATGTAAATTTTGTTTAAATAATATTATTTACATGAAATCTAATTAGAAATGTAGTTTTAAAATTTTTCGGACGATTACTTTTAAAATTATATCAAAAAAACGTTATTTTTTAGAAATAATGCGTTTTTCTTAAAAATCAAACAAAAACTGCTGTAACTTTTTTATTTCTTTATAAAAAAATGTAAATTTTGTTTAAATAATTTTATTTTCATGAAATCTAATTAGAAATGTAGTTTTAAAATTTTTCGGTCGATTATTTTTAAAATTATACCAAAAAAACGTTTTTCTTAAAAATCAAACTAAAACTGCTGTAACTTTTTTATTTCTTTATAAAAAAATGTAAATTTTGTTTAAATAATATTATTTTCATGAAATCTAATTAGAAATGTAGTTTTAAAATTTTTCGGACGATTACTTTTAAAACTATATCAAAAAAACGTTATTTTTTAGAAATAATGCGTTTTTCTTAAAAATCAAACAAAAACTGCTGTAACTTTTTTATTTCTTTATAAAAAAATGTAAATTTTGTTTAAATAATTTTATTTTCATGAAATCTAATTAGAAATGTAGTTTTAAAATTTTTCGGTCGATTATTTTTAAAATTATACCAAAAAAACGTTTTTCTTAAAAATCACACAAAAACTGCAGAAACTTTTTTATTTCTTTATAAAAAAATGTAAATTTTGTTTAAATAATTTTATTTTCATGAAATCTAATTAGAAATGTAGTTTTAAAATTTTTCCGACGATTACTTTTAAAATTATATCAAAAAAACGTTATTTTTTAGAAATAATGCGTTTTTCTTAAAAATCAAACAAAAACTGCTGTAACTTTTTTATTTCTTTATAAAAAAATGTAAATTTTGTTTAAATAATTTTATTTTCATGAAATCTAATTAGAAATGTAGTTTTAAAATTTTTCGGTCGATTATTTTTAAAATTATACCAAAAAAACGTTTTTCTTAAAAATCAAACTAAAACTGCTGTAACTTTTTTATTTCTTTATAAAAAAATGTAAATTTTGTTTAAATAATATTATTTTCATGAAATCTAATTAGAAATGTAGTTTTAAAATTTTTCGGACGATTACTTTTAAAATTATATCAAAAAAACGTTATTTTTTAGAAATAATGCGTTTTTCTTAAAAATCAAACAAAAACTGCTGTAACTTTTTTATTTCTTTATAAAAAAATGTAAATTTTGTTTAAATAATTTTATTTTCATGAAATCTAATTAGAAATGTAGTTTTAAAATTTTTCGGTCGATTATTTTTAAAATTATACCAAAAAAACGTTTTTCTTAAAAATCACACAAAAACTGCAGAAACTTTTTTATTTCTTTATAAAAAAATGTAAATTTTGTTTAAATAATTTTATTTTTATGAAATCTAATTAGAAATGTAGTTTTAAAATTTTTCGGACGATTACTTTTAAAATTATATCAAAAAAACGTTATTTTTTAGAAATAATGCGTTTTTCTTAAAAATCAAACAAAAACTGCTGTAACTTTTTTATTTCTTTATAAAAAAATGTAAATTTTGTTTAAATAATTTTATTTTCATGAAATCTAATTAGAAATGTAGTTTTAAAATTTTTCGGTCGATTATTTTTAAAATTATACCAAAAAAACGTTTTTCTTAAAAATCACACAAAAACTGCAGAAACTTTTTTATTTCTTTATAAAAAAATGTAAATTTTGTTTAAATAATATTATTTTCATGAAATCTAATTAGAAATGTAGTTTTAAAATTTTTCGGACGATTACTTTTAAAATTATATCAAAAAAACGTTATTTTTTAGAAATAATGCGTTTTTCTTAAAAATCAAACAAAAACTGCTGTAACTTTTTTATTTCTTTTTAAAAAAATGTAAATTTTGTTTAAATAATATTATTTTCATGAAATCTAATTAGAAATGTAGTTTTAAAATTTTTCGGACGATTACTTTTAAAATTATATCAAAAAAACGTTATTTTTTAGAAATAATGCGTTTTTCTTAAAAATCAAACAAAAACTGCTGTAACTTTTTTATTTCTTTATAAAAAAATGTAAATTTTGTTTAAATAATTTTATTTTCATGAAATCTAATTAGAAATGTAGTTTTAAAATTTTTCGGTCGATTATTTTTAAAATTATACCAAAAAAACGTTTTTCTTAAAAATCAAACTAAAACTGCTGTAACTTTTTT
>CAXARA010000435.1:0-16938 GCA_963971135.1 Stenus bimaculatus | reverse complement strand
CTTTTTTATTTCTTTATAAAAAAATGTAAATTTTGTTTAAATAATATTATTTTCATGAAATCTAATTAGAAATGTAGTTTTAAAATTTTTCGGACGATTACTTTTAAAATTATATCAAAAAAACGTTATTTTTTAGAAATAATGCGTTTTTCTTAAAAATCAAACAAAAACTGCTGTAACTTTTTTATTTCTTTATAAAAAAATGTAAATTTTGTTTAAATAATTTTATTTTCATGAAATCTAATTAGAAATGTAGTTTTAAAATTTTTCGGTCGATTATTTTTAAAATTATACCAAAAAAACATTTTTCTTAAAAATCACACAAAAACTGCAGAAACTTTTTTATTTCTTTATAAAAAAATGTAAATTTTAATTAAATAATTTTATTTTCATGAAATCTAATTAGAAATGTAGTTTTAAAATTTTTCGGACGATTACTTTTAAAATTATATCAAAAAAACGTTATTATTTAGAAATAATGCGTTTTTCTTAAAAATCAAACAAAAACTTCTGTAACTTTTTTATTTCTTTATAAAAAAATGTAAATTTTGTTTAAATAATTTTATTTTCATGAAATCTAATTAGAAATGTAGTTTTAAAATTTTTCGGTCGATTATTTTTAAAATTATACCAAAAAAACGTTTTTCTTAAAAATCAAACTAAAACTGCTATAACTTTTTTATTTCTTTATAAAAAAATGTAAATTTTGTTTAAATAATATTATTTTCATGAAATCTAATTAGAAATGTAGTTTTAAAATTTTTCGGACGATTACTTTTAAAATTATATCAAAAAAACGTTATTTTTTAGAAATAATGCGTTTTTCTAAAAAATCAAACAAAAACTGCTGTAACTTTTTTATTTCTTTATAAAAAAATGTAAATTTTGTTTAAATAATTTTATTTTCATGAAATCTAATTAGAAATGTAGTTTTAAAATTTTTCGGTCGATTATTTTTAAAATTATACCAAAAAAACGTTTTTCTTAAAAATCACACAAAAACTGCAGAAACTTTTTTATTTCTTTATAAAAAAATGTAAATTTTGTTTAAATAATTTTATTTTCATGAAATCTAATTAGAAATGTAGTTTTAAAATTTTTCGGACGATTACTTTTAAAATTATATCAAAAAAACGTTATTTTTTAGAAATAATGCGTTTTTCTTAAAAATCAAACAAAAACTGCTGTAACTTTTTTATTTCTTTATAAAAAAATGTAAATTTTGTTTAAATAATTTTATTTTCATGAAATCTAATTAGAAATGTAGTTTTAAAATTTTTCGGTCGATTATTTTTAAAATTATACCAAAAAAACGTTTTTCTTAAAAATCACACAAAAACTGCAGAAACTTTTTTATTTCTTTTTAAAAAATTGTAAATTTTGTTTAAATAATATTATTTTCATGAAATCTAATTAGAAATGTAGTTTTAAAATTTTTCGGACGATTACTTTTAAAATTATATCAAAAAAACGTTATTTTTAGAAATATTGCGTTTTTCTTAAAAATCAAACAAAAACTGCTGTAACTTTTTTATTTCTTTATAAAAAAATGTAAATTTTGTTTAAATAATATTATTTTCATGAAATCTAATTAGAAATGTAGTTTTAAAATTTTTCGGACGATTACTTTTAAAATTATATCAAAAAAACGTTATTTTTTAGAAATAATGCGTTTTTCTTAAAAATCAAACAAAAACTGCTGTAACTTTTTTATTTCTTTATAAAAAAATGTAAATTTTGTTTAAATAATTTTATTTTCATGAAATCTAATTAGAAATGTAGTTTTAAAATTTTTCGGTCGATTATTTTTAAAATTATACCAAAAAAACGTTTTTCTTAAAAATCACACAAAAACTGCAGAAACTTTTTTATTTCTTTATAAAAAAATGTAAATTTTGTTTAAATAATTTTATTTTCATGAAATCTAATTAGAAATGTAGTTTTAAAATTTTTCGGTCGATTATTTTTAAAATTATACCAAAAAAACGTTTTTCTTAAAAATCAAACTAAAACTGCTGTAACTTTTTTATTTCTTTATAAAAAAATGTAAATTTTGTTTCAATAATATTATTTTCATGAAATCTAATTAGAAATGTAGTTTTAAAATTTTTCGGACGATTACTTTTAAAATTATATCAAAAAAACGTTATTTTTTAGAAATAATGCGTTTTTCTTAAAAATCAAACAAAAACTGCTGTAACTTTTTTATTTCTTTATAAAAAAATGTAAATTTTGTTTAAATAATTTTATTTTCATGAAATCTAATTAGAAATGTAGTTTTAAAATTTTTCGGTCGATTATTTTTAAAATTATACCAAAAAAACGTTTTTCTTAAAAATCACACAAAAACTGCAGAAACTTTTTTATTTCTTTATAAAAAAATGTAAATTTTGTTTAAATAATTTAATTTTCATGAAATCTAATTAGAAATGTAGTTTTAAAATTTTTCGGTCGATTATTTTTAAAATTATACCAAAAAAACGTTTTTCTTAAAAATCACACAAAAACTGCAGAAACTTTTTTATTTCTTTATAAAAAAATGTAAATTTTGTTTAAATAATTTTATTTTCATGAAATCTAATTAGAAATGTAGTTTTAAAATTTTTCGGTCGATTATTTTTAAAATTATACCAAAAAAACGTTTTTCTTAAAAATCAAACTAAAACTGCTGTAACTTTTTTATTTCTTTATAAAAAAATGTAAATTTTGTTTAAATAATATTATTTTCATGAAATCTAATTAGAAATGTAGTTTTAAAATTTTTCGGTCGATTATTTTTAAAATTATACCAAAAAAACGTTTTTCTTAAAATCAAACTAAAACTGCTGTAACTTTTTTATTTCTTTATAAAAAAATGTAAATTTTGTTTAAATAATATTATTTTCATGAAATCTAATTAGAAATGTAGTTTTAAAATTTTTCGGACGATTACTTTTAAAATTATATCAAAAAAACGTTATTTTTTAGAAATAATGCGTTTTTCTTAAAAATCAAACAAAAACTGCTGTAACTTTTTTATTTCTTTATAAAAAAATGTAAATTTTGTTTAAATAATTTTATTTTCATGAAATCTAATTAGAAATGTAGTTTTAAAATTTTTCGGTCGATTATTTTTAAAATTATACCAAAAAAACGTTTTTCTTAAAAATCAAACTAAAACTGCTGTAACTTTTTTATTTCTTTATAAAAAAATGTAAATTTTGTTTAAATAATATTATTTTCATGAAATCTAATTAGAAATGTAGTTTTAAAATTTTTCGGACGATTACTTTTAAAATTATATCAAAAAAACGTTATTTTTTAGAAATAATGCGTTTTTCTTAAAAATCAAACAAAAACTGCTGTAACTTTTTTATTTCTTTATAAAAAAATGTAAATTTTGTTTAAATAATTTTATTTTCATGAAATCTAATTAGAAATGTAGTTTTAAAATTTTTCGGTCGATTATTTTTAAAATTATACCAAAAAAACGTTTTTCTTAAAAATCACACAAAAACTGCAGAAACTTTTTTATTTCTTTATAAAAAAATGTAAATTTTGTTTAAATAATTTTATTTTCATGAAATCTAATTAGAAATGTAGTTTTAAAATTTTTCGGACGATTACTTTTAAAATTATATCAAAAAAACATTATTTTTTAGAAATAATGCGTTTTTCTTAAAAATCAAACAAAAACTGCTGTAACTTTTTTATTTCTTTATAAAAAAATGTAAATTTTGTTTAAATAATTTTATTTTCATGAAATCTAATTAGAAATGTAGTTTTAAAATTTTTCGGTCGATTATTTTTAAAATTATACCAAAAAAAACGTTTTTCTTAAAAATCACACAAAAACTGCAGAAACTTTTTTATTTCTTTATAAAAAAATGTAAATTTTGTTTAAATAATTTTATTTTCATGAAATCTAATTAGAAATGTAGTTTTAAAATTTTTCGGACGATTACTTTTAAAATTATATCAAAAAAACGTTATTTTTTAGAAATAATGCGTTTTTCTTAAAAATCAAACAAAAACTGCTGTAACTTTTTTATTTCTTTATAAAAAAATGTAAATTTTGTTTAAATAATTTTATTTTCATGAAATCTAATTAGAAATGTAGTTTTAAAATTTTTCGGTCGATTATTTTTAAAATTATACCAAAAAAACGTTTTTCTTAAAAATCAAACTAAAACTGCTGTAACTTTTTTATTTCTTTATAAAAAAATGTAAATTTTGTTTAAATAATATTATTTTCATGAAATCTAATTAGAAATGTAGTTTTAAAATTTTTCGGACGATTACTTTTAAAATTATATCAAAAAAACGTTATTTTTTAGAAATAATGCGTTTTTCTTAAAAATCAAACAAAAACTGCTGTAACTTTTTTATTTCTTTATAAAAAATGTAAATTTTGTTTAAATAATTTTATTTTCATTAAATCTAATTAGAAATGTAGTTTTAAAATTTTTCGGGCGATTGTTTTTAAAATTATACCAAAAAAACGTTTTTCTTAAAAATCAAACTAAAACTGCTGTAACTTTTTTATTTCTTTATAAAAAAATGTAAATTTTGTTTAAATAATATTATTTTCATGAAATCTAATTAGAAATGTAGTTTTAAAATTTTTCGGACGATTACTTTTAAAATTATATCAAAAAAACGTTATTTTTTTAGAAATAATGCGTTTTTCTTAAAAATCAAACAAAAACTGCTGTAACTTTTTTATTTCTTTATAAAAAAATGTAAATTTTGTTTAAATAATTTTATTTTCATGATTATTTTTAAAATTATACCAAAAAAACGTTTTTCTTAAAAATCAAACTAAAACTGCTGTAACTTTTTTATTTCTTTATAAAAAAATGTAAATTTTGTTTAAATAATTTTATTTTCATGAAATCTAATTAGAAATGTAGTTTTAAAATTTTTCGGTCGATTATTTTTAAAATTATACCAAAAAAACGTTTTTCTTAAAAATCACACAAAAACTGCAGAAACTTTTTTATTTCTTTATAAAAAAATGTAAATTTTGTTTAAATAATTTTATTTTCATGAAATCTAATTAGAAATGTAGTTTTAAAATTTTTCGGACGATTACTTTTAAAATTATATCAAAAAAACGTTATTTTTTAGAAATAATGCGTTTTTCTTAAAAATCAAACAAAAACTGCTGTAACTTTTTTATTTCTTTATAAAAAAATGTAAATTTTCTTTAAATAATTTTATTTTCATGAAATCTAATTAGAAATGTAGTTTCAAAATTTTTCGGTCAATTATTTTTAAAATTATACCAAAAAAACGTTTTTCTTAAAAATCACACAAAAACTGCAGAAACTTTTTTATTTCTTTATAAAAAAATGTAAATTTTGATTAAATAATATTATTTTCATGAAATCTAATTAGAAATCTAGTTTTAAAATTTTTCGGATGATTACTTTTAAAATTATATCAAAAAAACGTTATTTTTTAGAAATAATGCGTTTTTCTTAAAAATCAAACAAAAACTGCTGTAACTTTTTTATTTCTTTATAAAAAAATGTAAATTTTGTTTAAATAATTTTATTTTCATGAAATCTAATTAGAAATGTAGTTTTAAAATTTTTCGGTCGATTATTTTTAAAATTATACCAAAAAAACGTTTTCTTAAAAATCAAACTAAAACTGCTGTAACTTTTTTATTTCTTTATAAAAAAATGTAAATTTTGTTTAAATAATATTATTTTCATGAAATCTAATTAGAAATGTAGTTTTAAAATTTTTCGGACGATTACTTTTAAAATTATATCAAAAAAACGTTATTTTTTAGAAATAATGCGTTTTTCTTAAAAATCAAACAAAAACTGCTGTAACTTTTTTATTTCTTTATAAAAAAATGTAAATTTTGTTTAAATAATTTTATTTTCATGAAATCTAATTAGAAATGTAGTTTTAAAATTTTTCGGTCGATTATTTTTAAATTATACCAAAAAAACGTTTTTCTTAAAAATCACACAAAAACTGCAGAAACTTTTTTATTTCTTTATAAAAAAATGTAAATTTTGTTTAAATAATTTTATTTTCATGAAATCTAATTAGAAATGTAGTTTTAAAATTTTTCGGACGATTACTTTTAAAATTATATCAAAAAAACGTTATTTTTTTAGAAATAATGCGTTTTTCTTAAAAATCAAACAAAAACTGCTGTAACTTTTTTATTTCTTTATAAAAAAATGTAAATTTTGTTTAAATAATTTTATTTTCATGAAATCTAATTAGAAATGTAGCTTTAAAATTTTTCGGTCGATTATTTTAAAATTATACCAAAAAAACGTTTTCTTAAAAATCACACAAAAACTGCAGAAACTTTTTTATTTCTTTATAAAAAAATGTAAATTTTGTTTAAATAATATTATTTTCATGAAATCTAATTAGAAATGTAGTTTTAAAATTTTTCGGACGATTACTTTTAAAATTATATCAAAAAAACGTTATTTTTTAGAAATAATGCGTTTTTCTTAAAAATCAAACAAAAACTGCTGTAACTTTTTTATTTCTTTATAAAAAAATGTAAATTTTGTTTAAATAATTTTATTTTCATGAAATCTAATTAGAAATGTAGTTTTAAAATTTTTCGGTCGATTATTTTTAAAATTATACCAAAAAAACGTTTTTCTTAAAAATCAAACTAAAACTGCTGTAACTTTTTTATTTCTTTATAAAAAAATGTAAATTTTGTTTAAATAATATTATTTTCATGAAATCTAATTAGAAATGTAGTTTTAAAATTTTTCGGACGATTACTTTTAAAATTATATCAAAAAAACGTTATTTTTTAGAAATAATGCGTTTTTCTTAAAAATCAAACAAAAACTGCTGTAACTTTTTTATTTCTTTATAAAAAAATGTAAATTTTGTTTAAATAATTTTATTTTCATGAAATCTAATTAGAAATGTAGTTTTAAAATTTTTCGGTCGATTATTTTTAAAATTATACCAAAAAAACGTCTTTCTTAAAAATCACACAAAAACTGCAGAAACTTTTTTATTTCTTTATAAAAAAATGTAAATTTTGTTTAAATAATATTATTTTCATGAAATCTAATTAGAAATGTAGTTTTAAAATTTTTCGGACGATTACTTTTAAAATTATATCAAAAAAACGTTATTTTTTAGAAATAATGCGTTTTTCTTAAAAATCAAACAAAAACTGCTGTAACTTTTTTATTTCTTTATAAAAAAATGTAAATTTTGTTTAAATAATATTATTTTCATGAAATCTAATTAGAAATGTAGTTTTAAAATTTTTCGGACGATTACTTTTAAAATTATATCAAAAAAACGTTATTTTTTAGAAATAATGCGTTTTTCTTAAAAATCAAACAAAAACTGCTGTAACTTTTTTATTTCTTTATAAAAAAATGTAAATTTTGTTTAAATAATTTTATTTTCATGAAATCTAATTAGAAATGTAGTTTTAAAATTTTTCGGTCGATTATTTTTAAAATTATACCAAAAAAACGTTTTTCTTAAAAATCACACAAAAACTGCAGAAACTTTTTTATTTCTTTATAAAAAAATGTAAATTTTGTTTAAATAATATTATTTTCATGAAATCTAATTAGAAATGTAGTTTTAAAATTTTTCGGACGATTACTTTTAAAATTATATCAAAAAAACGTTATTTTTTAGAAATAATGCGTTTTTCTTAAAAATCAAACAAAAACTGCTGTAACTTTTTTATTTCTTTATAAAAAAATGTAAATTTTGTTTAAATAATTTTATTTTCATGAAATCTAATTAGAAATGTAGTTTTAAAATTTTTCGGTCGATTATTTTTAAAATTATACCAAAAAAACGTTTTTCTTAAAAATCAAACTAAAACTGCTGTAACTTTTTTATTTCTTTATAAAAAAATGTAAATTTTGTTTAAATAATATTATTTTCATGAAATCTAATTAGAAATGTAGTTTTAAAATTTTTCGGACGATTACTTTTAAAATTATATCAAAAAAACGTTATTTTTTAGAAATAATGCGTTTTTCTTAAAAATCAAACAAAAACTGCTGTAACTTTTTTATTTCTTTATAAAAAAATGTAAATTTTGTTTAAATAATTTTATTTTCATGAAATCTAATTAGAAATGTAGTTTTAAAATTTTTCGGTCGATTATTTTTAAAATTATACCAAAAAAACGTTTTTCTTAAAAATCAAACTAAAACTGCTGTAACTTTTTTATTTCTTTATAAAAAAATGTAAATTTTGTTTAAATAATATTATTTTCATGAAATCTAATTAGAAATGTAGTTTTAAAATTTTTCGGACGATTACTTTTAAAATTATATCAAAAAAACGTTATTTTTTAGAAATAATGCGTTTTTCTTAAAAATCAAACAAAAACTGCTGTAACTTTTTTATTTCTTTATAAAAAAATGTAAATTTTGTTTAAATAATTTTATTTTCATGAAATCTAATTAGAAATGTAGTTTTAAAATTTTTCGGTCGATTATTTTTAAAATTATACCAAAAAAACGTTTTTCTTAAAAATCAAACTAAAACTGCTGTAACTTTTTTATTTCTTTATAAAAAAATGTAAATTTTGTTTAAATAATATTATTTTCATGAAATCTAATTAGAAATGTAGTTTTAAAATTTTTCGGACGATTACTTTTAAAATTATATCAAAAAAACGTTATTTTTTAGAAATAATGCGTTTTTCTTAAAAATCAAACAAAAACTGCTGTAACTTTTTTATTTCTTTATAAAAAAATGTAAATTTTGTTTAAATAATTTTATTTTCATGAAATCTAATTAGAAATGTAGTTTTAAAATTTTTCGGTCGATTATTTTTAAAATTATACCAAAAAAACGTTTTTCTTAAAAATCAAACTAAAACTGCTGTAACTTTTTTATTTCTTTATAAAAAAATGTAAATTTTGTTTAAATAATATTATTTTCATGAAATCTAATTAGAAATGTAGTTTTAAAATTTTTCGGTCGATTATTTTTAATATTATACCAAAAAAACATTTTTCTTAAAAATCACACAAAAACTGCAGAAACTTTTTTATTTCTTTATAAAAAAATGTAAATTTTGTTTAAATAATATTATTTTCATGAAATCTAATTAGAAATGTAGTTTTAAAATTTTTCGGACGATTACTTTTAAAATTATATCAAAAAAACGTTATTTTTTAGAAATAATGCGTTTTTCTTAAAAATCAAACAAAAACTGCTGTAACTTTTTTATTTCTTTATAAAAAAATGTAAATTTTGTTTAAATAATTTTATTTTCATGAAATCTAATTAGAAATGTAGTTTTAAAATTTTTCGGTCGATTATTTTTAAAATTATACCAAAAAAACGTTTTTCTTAAAAATCACACAAAAACTGCAGAAACTTTTTTATTTCTTTATAAAAAAATGTAAATTTTGTTTAAATAATTTTATTTTCATGAAATCTAATTAGAAATGTAGTTTTAAAAATTTTCGGACGATTACTTTTAAAATTATATCAAAAAAACGTTATTTTTTAGAAATAATGCGTTTTTCTTAAAAATCAAACAAAAACTGCTGTAACATTTTTATTTCTTTATAAAAAAATGTAAATTTTGTTTAAATAATTTTATTTTCATGAAATCTAATTAGAAATGTAGTTTTAAAATTTTTCGGTCGATTATTTTTAAAATTATACCAAAAAAACGTTTTTCTTAAAAATCAAACTAAAACTGCTGTAACTTTTTTATTTCTTTATAAAAAAATGTAAATTTTGTTTAAATAATATTATTTTCATGAAATCTAATTAGAAATGTAGTTTTAAAATTTTTCGGACGATTACTTTTAAAATTATATCAAAAAAACGTTATTTTTTAGAAATAATGCGTTTTTCTTAAAAATCAAACAAAAACTGCTGTAACTTTTTTATTTCTTTATAAAAAAATGTAAATTTTGTTTAAATAATTTTATTTTCATGAAATCTAATTAGAAATGTAGTTTTAAAATTTTTCGGTCGATTATTTTTAAAATTATACCAAAAAAACGTTTTTCTTAAAAATCACACAAAAACTGCAGAAACTTTTTTATTTCTTTATAAAAAAATGTAAATTTTGTTTAAATAATTTTATTTTCATGAAATCTAATTAGAAATGTAGTTTTAAAATTTTTCGGACGATTACTTTTAAAATTATATCAAAAAAACGTTATTTTTTAGAAATAATGCGTTTTTCTTAAAAATCAAACAAAAACTGCTGTAACTTTTTTATTTCTTTATAAAAAAATGTAAATTTTGTTTAAATAATTTTATTTTCATGAAATCTAATTAGAAATGTAGTTTTAAAATTTTTCGGTCGATTATTTTTAAAATTATACCAAAAAAACGTTTTTCTTAAAAATCACACAAAAACTGCAGAAACTTTTTTATTTCTTTATAAAAAAATGTAAATTTTGTTTAAATAATATTATTTTCATGAAATCTAATTAGAAATGTAGTTTTAAAATTTTTCGGACGATTACTTTTAAAATTATATCAAAAAAACGTTATTTTTTGGAAATAATGCGTTTTTCTTAAAAATCAAACAAAAACTGCTGTAACTTTTTTATTTCTTTATAAAAAAATGTAAATTTTGTTTAAATAATTTTATTTTCATGAAATCTAATTAGAAATGTAGTTTTAAAATTTTTCGGTCGATTATTTTTAAAATTATACCAAAAAAACGTTTTTCTTAAAAATCACACAAAAACTGCAGAAACTTTTTTATTTCTTTATAAAAAAATGTAAATTTTGTTTAAATAATATTATTTTCATGAAATCTAATTAGAAATGTAGTTTTAAAATTTTTCGGACGTTTACTTTTAAAATTATATCAAAAAAACGTTATTTTTTAGAAATAATGCGTTTTTCTTAAAAATCAAACAAAAACTGCTGTAACTTTTTTATTTCTTTATAAAAAAATGTAAATTTTGTTTAAATAATTTTATTTTCATGAAATCTAATTAGAAATGTAGTTTTAAAATTTTTCGGTCGATTATTTTTAAAATTATACCAAAAAAACGTTTTTCTTAAAAATCACACAAAAACTGCAGAAACTTTTTTATTTTTTTATAAAAAAATGTAAATTTTGTTTAAATAATATTATTTTCATGAAATCTAATTAGAAATGTAGTTTTAAAATTTTTCGGACGATTACTTTTAAAATTATATCAAAAAAACGTTATTTTTTAGAAATAATGCGTTTTTCTTAAAAATCAAACAAAAACTGCTGTAACTTTTTTATTTCTTTATAAAAAAATGTAAATTTTGTTTAAATAATTTTATTTTCATGAAATCTAATTAGAAATGTAGTTTTAAAATTTTTCGGTCGATTATTTTTAAAATTATACCAAAAAAACGTTTTTCTTAAAAATCACACAAAAACTGCAGAAACTTTTTTATTTCTTTATAAAAAAATGTAAATTTTGTTTAAATAATATTATTTTCATGAAATCTAATTAGAAATGTAGTTTTAAAATTTTTCGGACGATTTTATTTTAAAATTATATCAAAAAAACGTTATTTTTTAGAAATAATGCGTTTTTCTTAAAAATCAAACAAAAACTGCTGTAACTTTTTTATTTCTTTATAAAAAAATGTAAATCTTGTTTAAATAATATTATTTTCATGAAATCTAATTAGAAATGTAGTTTTAAAATTTTTCGGACGATTACTTTTAAAATTATATCAAAAAAACGTTATTTTTTAGAAATAATGCGTTTTTCTTAAAAATCAAACAAAAACTGCTGTAACTTTTTTATTTCTTTATAAAAAAATGTAAATTTTGTTTAAATAATTTTATTTTCATGAAATCTAATTAGAAATGTAGTTTTAAAATTTTTCGGTCGATTATTTTTAAAATTATACCAAAAAAACGTTTTTCTTAAAAATCAAACTAAAACTGCTGTAACTTTTTTATTTCTTTATAAAAAAATGTAAATTTTGTTTAAATAATATTATTTTCATGAAATCTAATTAGAAATGTAGTTTTAAAATTTTTCGGACGATTACTTTTAAAATTATATCAAAAAAACGTTATTTTTTAGAAATAATGCGTTTTTCTTAAAAATCAAACAAAAACTGCTGTAACTTTTTTATTTCTTTATAAAAAAATGTAAATTTTGTTTAAATAATTTTATTTTCATGAAATCTAATTAGAAATGTAGTTTTAAAATTTTTCGGTCGATTATTTTTAAAATTATACCAAAAAAACGTTTTTCTTAAAAATCAAACTAAAACTGCTGTAACTTTTTTATTTCTTTATAAAAAAATGTAAATTTTGTTTAAATAATATTATTTTCATGAAATCTAATTAGAAATGTAGTATTAAAATTTTTCGGTCGATTATTTTTAAAATTATACCAAAAAAACGTTTTTCTTAAAAATCAAACTAAAACTGCTGTAACTTTTTTATTTCTTTATAAAAAAATGTAAATTTTGTTTAAATAATATTATTTTCATGAAATCTAATTAGAAATGTAGTTTTAAAATTTTTCGGACGATTACTTTTAAAATTATATCAAAAAAACGTTATTTTTTAGAAATAATGCGTTTTTCTTAAAAATCAAACAAAAACTGCTGTAACTTTTTTATTTCTTTATAAAAAAATGTAAATTTTGTTTAAATAATTTTATTTTCATGAAATCTAATTAGAAATGTAGTTTTAAAATTTTTCGGTCGATTATTTTTAAAATTATACCAAAAAAACGTTTTTCTTAAAAATCACACAAAAACTGCAGAAACTTTTTTATTTCTTTATAAAAAATTGTAAATTTTGTTTAAATAATATTATTTTCATGAAATCTAATTAGAAATGTAGTTTTAAAATTTTTCGGACGATTACTTTTAAAATTATATCAAAAAAACGTTATTTTTTAGAAATAATGCGTTTTTCTTAAAAATCAAACAAAAACTGCTGTAACTTTTTTATTTCTTTATAAAAAAATGTAAATTTTGTTTAAATAATTTTATTTTCATGAAATCTAATTAGAAATGTAGTTTTAAAATTTTTCGGTCGATTATTTTTAAAATTATACCAAAAAAACGTTTTTCTTAAAAATCAAACTAAAACTGCTGTAACTTTTTTATTTCTTTATAAAAAAATGTAAATTTAGTTTAAATAATATTATTTTCATGAAATCTAATTAGAAATGTAGTTTTAAAATTTTTCGGACGATTACTTTTAAAATTATATCAAAAAAACGTTATTTTTTAGAAATAATGCGTTTTTCTTAAAAATCAAACAAAAACTGCTGTAACTTTTTTATTTCTTTTTAAAAAAATGTAAATTTTGTTTAAATAATATTATTTTCATAAAATCTAATTAGAAATGTAGTTTTAAAATTTTTCGGACGATTACTTTTAAAATTATATCAAAAAAACGTTATTTTTTAGAAATAATGCGTTTTTCTTAAAAATCAAACAAAAACTGCTGTAACTTTTTTATTTCTTTATAAAAAAATGTAAATTTTGTTTAAATAATTTTATTTTCATGAAATCTAATTAGAAATGTAGTTTTAAAATTTTTCGGTCGATTATTTTTAAAATTATACCAAAAAAACGTTTTTCTTAAAAATCAAACTAAAACTGCTGTAACTTTTTTATTTCTTTATAAAAAAATGTAAATTTTGTTTAAATAATATTATTTTCATGAAATCTAATTAGAAATGTAGTTTTAAAATTTTTCGGACGATTACTTTTAAAATTATATCAAAAAAACGTTATTTTTTAGAAATAATGCGTTTTTCTTAAAAATCAAACAAAAACTGCTGTAACTTTTTTATTTCTTTATAAAAAAATGTAAATTTTGTTTAAATAATTTTATTTTCATGAAATCTAATTAGAAATGTAGTTTTAAAATTTTTCGGTCGATTATTTTTAAAATTATACCAAAAAAACGTTTTTCTTAAAAATCACACAAAAACTGCAGAAACTTTTTTATTTCTTTATAAAAAAATGTAAATTTTGTTTAAATAATTTTATTTTCATGAAATCTAATTAGAAATGTAGTTTTAAAATTTTTCGGACGATTACTTTTAAAATTATATCAAAAAAACGTTATTTTTTAGAAATAATGCGTTTTTCTTAAAAATCAAACAAAAACTGCTGTAACTTTTTTATTTCTTTATAAAAAAATGTAAATTTTGTTTAAATAATTTTATTTTCATGAAATCTAATTAGAAATGTAGCTTTAAAATTTTTCGGTCGATTATTTTTAAAATTATACCAAAAAAACGTTTTTCTTAAAAATCACACAAAAACTGCAGAAACTTTTTTATTTCTTTATAAAAAAATGTAAATTTTGTTTAAATAATATTATTTTCATGAAATCTAATTAGAAATGTAGTTTTAAAATTTTTCGGACGATTACTTTTAAAATTATATCAAAAAAACGTTATTTTTTAGAAATAATGCGTTTTTCTTAAAAATCAAACAAAAACTGCTGTAACTTTTTTATTTCTTTATAAAAAAATGTAAATTTTGTTTAAATAATTTTATTTTCATGAAATCTAATTAGAAATGTAGTTTTAAAATTTTTCGGTCGATTATTTTTAAAATTATACCAAAAAAACGTTTATCTTAAAAATCAAACTAAAACTGCTGTAACTTTTTTATTTCTTTATAAAAAAATGTAAATTTTGTTTAAATAATATTATTTTCATGAAATCTAATTAGAAATGTAGTTTTAAAATTTTTCGGACGATTACTTTTAAAATTATATCAAAAAAACGTTATTTTTTTGGAATAATGCGTTTTTCTTAAAAATCAAACAAAAACTGCTGTAACTTTTTTATTTCTTTATAAAAAAATGTAAATTTTGTTTAAATAATTTTATTTTCATGAAATCTAATTAGAAATGTAGTTTTAAAATTTTTCGGTCGATTATTTTTAAAATTATACCAAAAAAACGTTTTTCTTAAAAATCACACAAAAACTGCAGAAACTTTTTTATTTCTTTATAAAAAAATGTAAATTTTGTTTAAATAATATTATTTTCATGAAATCTAATTAGAAATGTAGTTTTAAAATTTTTCGGACGATTACTTTTAAAATTATATCAAAAAAACGTTATTTTTTAGAAATAATGCGTTTTTCTTAAAAATCAAACAAAAACTGCTGTAACTTTTTTATTTCTTTATAAAAAAATGTAAATTTTGTTTAAATAATTTTATTTTCATGAAATCTAATTAGAAATGTAGTTTTAAAATTTTTCGGTCGATTATTTATAAAATTATACCAAAAAAACGTTTTTCTTAAAAATCAAACTAAAACTGCTGTAACTTTTTTATTTCTTTATAAAAAAATGTAAATTTTGTTTAAATAATATTATTTTCATGAAATCTAATTAAAAATGTAGTTTTAAAATTTTTCGGACGATTACTTTTAAAATTATATCAAAAAACGTTATTTTTTAGAAATAATGCGTTTTTCTTAAAAATCAAACAAAAACTGCTGTAACTTTTTTATTTCTTTATAAAAAAATGTAAATTTTGTTTAAATAATTTTATTTTCATGAAATCTAATTAGAAATGTAGTTTTAAAATTTTTCGGTCGATTATTTTTAAAATTATACCAAAAAAACGTTTTTCTTAAAAATCACACAAAAACTGCAGAAACTTTTTTATTTCTTTATAAAAAAATGTAAATTTTGTTTAAATAATATTATTTTCATGAAATCTAATTAGAAATGTAGTTTTAAAATTTTTCGGACGATTACTTTTAAAATTATATCAAAAAAAAGTTATATTTTAGAAATAATGCGTTTTTCTTAAAAATCAAACAAAAACTGCTGTAACTTTTTTATTTCTTTATAAAAAAATGTAAATTTTGTTTAAATAATTTTATTTTCATGAAATCTAATTAGAAATGTAGTTTTAAAATTTTTCGGTCGATTATTTTAAAATTATACCAAAAAAACGTTTTCTTAAAATCAAACTAAAACTGCTGTAACTTTTTTATTTCTTTATAAAAAAATGTAAATTTTGTTTAAATAATATTATTTACATGAAATCTAATTAGAAATGTAGTTTTAAAATTTTCGGACGATTTTATTTTAAAATTATATCAAAAAAACGTTATTTTTTAGAAATAATGCGTTTTTCTTAAAAATCAAACAAAAACTGCTGTAACTTTTTTATTTCTTTATAAAAAAATGTAAATTTTGTTTAAATAATATTATTTTCATGAAATCTAATTAGAAATGTAGTTTTAAAATTTTTCGGACGATTACTTTTAAAATTATATCAAAAAAACGTTATTTTTTAGAAATAATGCGTTTTTCTTAAAAATCAAACAAAAACTGCTGTAACTTTTTTATTTCTTTATAAAAAAATGTAAATTTTGTTTAAATAATTTTATTTTCATGAAATCTAATTAGAAATGTAGTTTTAAAATTTTTCGGACGATTACTTTTAAATTATATCAAAAAAACGTTATTTTTTAGAAATAATGCGTTTTTCTTAAAAATCAAACAAAAACTGCTGTAACTTTTTTATTTCTTTATAAAAAAATGTAAATTTTGTTTAAATAATTTTATTTTCATGAAATCTAATTAGAAATGTAGTTTTAAAATTTTTCGGTCGATTATTTTTAAAATTATACCAAAAAAACGTTTTCTTAAAAATCAAACTAAAACTGCTGTAACTTTTTATTTCTTTATAAAAAATGTAAATTTTGTTTAAATAATATTATTTACATGAAATCTAATTAGAAATGTAGTTTTAAAATTTTTCGACGATTACTTTAAAATTATATCAAAAAAACGTTATTTTTTAGAAATAATGCGTTTTTCTTAAAAATCAAACAAAAACTGCTGTAACTTTTTTATTTCTTTATAAAAAATGTAAATTTTGTTTAAATAATTTTATTTTCATGAAATCTAATTAGAAATGTAGTTTTAAAATTTTTCGGTCGATTATTTTTAAAATTATACCAAAAAAACGTTTTTCTTAAAATCAC
>CAXARA010000434.1:0-87738 GCA_963971135.1 Stenus bimaculatus | reverse complement strand
ATTCTGACCAACCCTGTTCTTGCCTATAGAAAGCTACTTATTAAAAGGACGAAGATTAATCAACGCATTTGGTTTCTAAATGAATGTAAGAAACACAAGATCATTCCAAAATTCATTAATATTAGTTCAAATTGTAATGAAGAATTTGTAAAGAACATTATTAATATTGCTAAATTCAAATGGTTAAATATGTCAATTAGATTAACATATAGAGATTTAGAATTTACCAATCTAGAACTAATTAATTTACACAAATATTTAAGTTCAATTTTACATAATATTGAATTTGATATTATTGATACCACATTTAGAGACTTTGCGTTTGAAATAGGTAGTAAAATTAGATTGAAACTATTAAATAAACTTAATAATTTGTTAAAAAATAGAGACTTAAAACAAGAAAATATACCAAATGTTTATAATAATAATAGAACTTCCAATAAAAAACAAAATCATTTAAATTTTCACGATAACAATTTAAATTCATCTTTTTCTAATATAAATAATAATGATGTTACCAATAATAATTTAACTTCATTTTTTTCAAATTTAAATACAAATAATTTTTTATGTGATCAAAATGATTTGTCAAATAGTTTAATAAATTTCAGTTCTAATTTAGTTGATGGACAACTTTCTAATATTGATGATGATTCTTTAAAAACAGATATTAATATTTATAATTTAAACAATCTCAAATACAATGTTGAAAATATTTTAAATTTAAAAATTAATGATGTTTCGTTTTTTGATAGAGTATTGAATTTTTCTTCATCTAATTTTTCAGATGTAGAATATGATATACTTAGGATGGGTTTTAAATATAATTCTCATTCTTATAATTTAAATAAATCTATAGAATTATTAGGTTCTGAAATATTGAATACTATAGATAGATTCTATTTATCTGATAAAGACACTGTTAAAACAGAAACATTAAAAATTTTTAAAAATATTATGAAATTTCAAAACCAACATCACAATTTTGATATTCACAAGCTTGAAACTAATCTTAAAAGTTTAAGATCAAAAATCAAAGATCAAAATTTAGTTTTAACAAGAGCTGATAAAGGGAATACAATATTTGTTCTTAATAATAATGATTACATTCAAATGGTTGATAATTTTTTAACTGATAATAATTTCACGATTTTAAATAAAAATCCAAATATTAACTTTATTAAAAAGTTCAAAATAATTCTTAATAATATTGAATTAACAAATTTCAATAAATATTTATTTCAAAATTCAAATCCCAAAGTACCAAAATTTTATGGATTACCAAAATTACATAAGTTAGATTTGAAAAACATATCAAATTTACAATCAAAATTATTTCCTTCACGACCTGTAGTTTCTTTTGTTGGTTCAGCTACATACCAACTTGCCAAATGGCTTAACTTAAAGTTAATAAATATTACTAATTTTAATAATATATTCAGCATTTCAAATACTTATTCTTTAATATCACAAATTTCAGAAATCCAAATTAATGAAAATATGTTTTTGTTATCTTTAGATGTTATTAATTTATTTACTTCTATACCAGTATCCGAATGTATACAATTAACAATTGATATTCTAAAAGATACTAGTTTATGTGATAATGATATAGATGATTATATTTCCCTTTTAGATATTTGTTTAAAACAAAATTACTTTATCTTTAATAATAAATTTTACGAACAAAAAGATGGTTTAGCTATGGGTTCTCCCTTAAGTCCCCTTATGGCGAACATTTTTATGAAAAGTATTGAAACAAAAATTTTTAATTCAAAAGATAATTGTATTAAATTAGTTAAATTTTGGCGTAGATATGTGGATGATATTTTAATTGTTTTAGAAGGTAATGATTCAGATGTAAATAATTTACTTACTTTAGTAAATACAATACATCCAAATATTAAATTTACTATAGAAAAAGAAATTAATAATAAAATTTCCTTTTTAGATATTAATATTCTTAGATCTATAAATAAACTAAATTTTTCAATTTTCAGGAAACCAAGTTTTACTGATACTGTTATTAATTTCAATTCAAATCATCCAGTTTCTCATAAATTTGCTGCATTTTATAGTCTTTCATATAGACTTTTTATGATTCCAATGTATTCCAAAGATTTTATAAATGAAATTAATACAATTAGATGTATTGGAAAAAATAATAATTTTCCAGATACAATTATTAAAAGAATTATTTTAAAAACAAGATTAAAGTTAATATATAATAATGCATATTCACAAAATATTTCAACTTCAAAAGAATCAATTAAATATTCTACTTTTACTTATACCAATAAGAATTGTTATCAGTTATTTAAATTGTTTAAATCTTACAATATCAATATTTCTTTCAAAACTAATAATTCCCTTAGTTCATATAAAAATAACAAACAGAAAGATGATCTACTTTCAAAAAGTGGTATTTATAAATTGAATTGTAGCAATTGTACAGCTGAATATATAGGACAAACTAGAAGATCTTTTTCCATTAGAATCAAAGAACATTCTGCTGCTATTAGACATAAATATTTGGATAAATCAAATTTTGCAGATCACATAATCAATTTTAAACATTCATTTGAAGAAGATAAGATTAAAATTTTACACACTGTTTTGGACAATTCATTATTGAATTATTTAGAAAATATTGAAATAATTAGAAGTCATAATAATGTTTTAGTCGAAAACTTAAATATTCAATTAGAATGCCCGCATTTTGATTTTTTAAATAAATTATTGAAAATGACTTTATAAAAAAAAAAATTTTATACAACTAATTATACATCAAAGTGGGTTTTATAAATAAAAAAAATTTTTGTTTGACATATTTGTCAGTAAGCAATTAAAATTGCATATACTCATTTTTGAAAAGATTTTACATTATTTTTATTGGTTTTTATTTACATTTGTTTATATATTTTTATTTGTGTTATTTAGTTCTCTATTTTCATCAATTCACAATGTAAGTTTCATTTATATTTTATATATCTGTATTAATTTAGAATTTTATAGCTTTGCCTGACGAAGCCAATGATTTGGCGAAACTAGTTGCAATTTAAGATTGTATTTTAAAATAAAGTTGGATAAAAAGAATTTATATTTTACTATATTTAAACGATGTAACCTATGTTTACTAACAATAAGCGGTGAAACTAAACATGAATGCGGTAAAAGATTTTGTCAGAATTGTGCGGAATTAAAACCAGTAAGACACAAGTGTTTCATGAGACAAAACAACGTGACGCCTGTAAACAGAAAAACTTTAGATTCATTTTTGTTTATTTTTTACGATTTAGAATGGCGACAAGAAACATTATATGGCAGTTTTAACGATAAATTTTTACACGAACCAAATCTATGCATAGCACAAAATGATTGTATAGACTGTATCGGTAATGATGAAATTAATAACGATTGTCTATCATGCTGTAAACGTGTTCATATTTTTCAAGATAACCCCATAGATGATTTTTTAAAATATATTGTTTCGGTGGCCTCTGAGTATTCTAATGTAACCGTATTAGGTCATAACATGAAGAGTTACGACGGGTCATTTGTGTTTAGAACAATTTTAAAGAATTCTATTGCGTGGGATCCTAAGGTTGTTAGAACTGGCTCTAAATTAATAGCAATTACATGCGGTAATATAAGATTTATAGACAGTTTAAATTTTTTTATGCTACCACTATCTAAATTACCCGATACCTTTAAGTTTGATGCAGTAAAAGCCTAGTTTCCTAATTTAATTATTACAGAAGCGAATGCCAACTATACATATATAGGTATTACCTGCTATTGACTACTATTGTGCCGAAGAAATGATGAACGACAAGGGTCAGAGGGATATTTTCTTTAAAATGCCACGCTGAGTTAATAAACACAGGTTACATATTTAACATGAAAGAGGAAATTGTTAAATATTGTTTAAGCGACGTAGATATTTTGCGTAAGGCGTGTATAATTTTTTGGAGGTATTTTATTGAAAAAAATAATGTTGATCCTTTTTAGGAAGCAACCACAATATCGAGTGCATGTAATTTAGCTTTTCGACGAAATTATTTGAAAAAAACTACCAATGGTTTAATTCCGCGAGGGGGGTACCGTATGGCAGACCGTCAGTCTATTATTGCAATCAAGTGGTTGAGATGGGTTGAGCATACCGAAAATATTAAGATCAAACATGCCTACAACGGGCGCGTGTTTAGACTTCCCGAGGATATGCTCGTTGATGGTTTTAATGAGACATCAAAGACTGTTTATCAATTCCATGGATGTTGGTAACATGGATGTGAAAAAATGCTACCCAGAGCAAACTCAGCCTCTGGATTGCAATTTGGGGTTCTGACGGTAAAAATCAAGATTATATACTTATTAGGAGAGAAAAAACCATTGCCCAATCAAAAGCATTATATATGCAGGTTATGACATAGTTGAAATGTGGGAGTGCAAATTTAATAAACTAATAAAAGAGAACAATCAATGCAGAGTATTTGTAAATGAGTTAGTTATTAATGGGGAAAGTATTTTAGATCCTAGGGATGCAAGTAGTATTGGGGATACTTTTTCGTTGACAGGTGATTGATTTATGACCTTTCCTGTCTCTTTCTACTGCAGGTGTTCATTTCTCTCTCTCTCACTCACATGCTCCTTTTTTCTTGCAACGCAGGTAGTCGTTTGTTTTCGGAATTTGATTTATGACTTTGTTGACGCCGCCCATATGTCTTTTTAAAGAATTTTGGTTTATGACCTTCACTGTCTCTAATGCAGGTGTCCTTTTTGATTCGCGACATGTTTCGACATGATTTAACTTGTATTTTCTTGATTGCACGTGCAGCACAGGTGTTCTTTTATGATGACGTCAGATTTATGACCTTCTCTGTCTGCAGGTGTACTTTTGACTCGCGACATGTTTTAACTTGAATTTTCTTGATTGCACGTGCAGCACAGGTGTTCTTTTAAGATGACGTCAGATTTATGACCTTCTCTGTCTGCAGGTGTACTTTTGACTCGCGACATGTTTTAAATTGAATTTTCTTGATTGCACGTGCAGCACAGGTGTTCTTTTTTGATGACGTCAGATTTATAACCTTCTCTGTCTGCAGGTGTCCTTTTTGATTCGCTACATGTTTCAACTTGTATATTCTTGATTGCACGTGCAGCATAGGTGTTCTTTTGTGATGACGTCAGATAATAAGGCAATATAAATGTTGGTGCCTAAACGGTAACCATCAGTGCAGATCAAAAATTGTTCCTCGAAGACGATGTCGAACTCAAAAATGTCAAAGAAGTCCACCAGGTGTAATATACCTTTGAAGATGGGGAAGCAAGCTAGATTTAAAAATTGTGCTCCGTACAACGATGATGCAAATATTAAAACTCTTTTTAATAACAGTTTGGTGATTGGTGAAGAGAACTGGGATGTGCCCAACGCATACAATAACTTTAACGGTGGAGAGAAGATTCCAGGTGCCATAGATGACAAGACTAATAATTGGGGTGAGAAGAAGAGGTTGCTTAGGGAAATACAACTACCTTTAAACCCTAGCGGAAGTAAGATGATAAGGTTCGGTCTGGATCCTTACTCGGAATTTAAAGTGACCGTGATTATTTGCAAGCCAAAATTGGATAACGGACCGCGCTTTTCTTTTGAAAGTTTTAAAAACTTCCTAAACGCACGACCAGAAGCCTTAATTACGTTTAAGAGTAAGGAATTAGCATGGCCTATATTATTACCGGAGCACTCCCCGCAGGTCAAAAGAGACTACGTCGAGGTGAAATCTTTTAAAGAAGATGAATTTACCGTGTGTCTAGGTGAAAAATCATTGGAGGCGATCAACATTAATGCAGCATGGTTTACCGACATCGTAAATAGAATCGGATTAATTGATTTCAGCCCAATCAATCGTTATATAAACTGGTAAGGTCTCAAACAATGGAGGAGCCATCAGAAGAGTTATTCTGGAATGAGTTATTGAAAATGCGTAACGAAAACGGGTGCGATGAAGAACTTGTAAGTGAGATGCTTTTAAAATTTCCCAAGTTTTTAAAAGAAGAGGTATCAAGAAAAGTTAACAACAGTGTTGATTACAGAAATTTTATGTATTCAAATGTCTAATATTATAATATTGTAATAAAATGTAATGGGTAGTTTATTTAAATAAAAAAATATTATATGAAATTGCTTTATTTTATTATACCTTACATATCAATTGTATATAAAACATAAAACATGATTTATATATAGAACTTATAATTATACTAATTTAAAAATACAGTTTAAATAGCTTATTAATTACAGAATCATTATTTTTCAAATTATCAGTAAATAATGAAAGAATATCTTTTAAATTACCATTATTAACTAAATATAATAAAATAACTAAACAATATTTTCCGCATACATCAGAATTTACATGTTGCAAAATTTTATCATTATACAAAACACTTTTACAGTGGCGGTTTAAGAAAATTAAATGATCGTTATTTATAGGAGGATGTCCGAAACTGTCAAAATATACGCCTTCTTTGTCTTTATTGATGTAGATAGCGACCCAGTGTTCACCAGAATCCCAAGACGGCATTGTGTTTGCAATTATAAGGCATGGTTTACGTATCATTCGGGGTAGTTGATTAGACGCGCATACGTATCCTGCATGATGTCTTGCTTGTAACTTGGATAAACAATAACGCAAATCGAGAGTATTCATTGGTCTAGCTCGAGTAATCAACTATGACATTTCTGTTTTTATCAATCTGAATAAGGTTATCAAACTCTCCGAAAATAATGCAATTTAAGCTTTCTCGTAAATTAGCGCCGAATCTAACTTCGAGGCTAAGTGATCCTTGCTTAACCAAATTCCACTGATTACACATGTTGGCTGATAAGTGAGGTGTCAAATCAAAAGCCATTAGGCTAAAACCATCCTTAAAATCGGATCTGGAGATATTATTTCCCTCATTTGTATAATGTATGCCCGTTCCAGAAAATAAAGTATGATCTGCCTGAACAAATAACCCGTTATTTTCAAAATCAGGTGTGATTGCTCTAGATGGAACCTGACGGCCGTCTATATTGAGACTGATATAATTTATGTTGCTATGTATGAAGGTAAAGGGGTTACTGGTTAGAGTACCATTGTATGCTACGTTGGAAACAAAACCAATGATACATCTTTTAGGCATTTGTCCTACTTAGATATTATCTATCGATTTACTTTGAACACCTTGTCGTATAGTGATGACTTTTGCATCTGTTCTTGTAATTGGATACTTTGCCGTTGATATCTCTAAACCTTGTGCGTGAGCCAAAAGAACTGTGGGACTAATTTTTACTCGTCTTACAAGAAGTCCGGCTTCCTGAATTACAACCTTAACCCCTGCAACGGTTGATAATAGGACAAACGCATTTCCTGAAGGCACTAACTTAACTTTCAATTCAACGCCGTTTAACAGAAATTTATCCTGATTGAATATGTCACAGTGCAAGTGACCGATGAGGTCTACACTTTTACTCAGTGCAAAAAACCCTTTTCTAGCCTGAAATCCACTATTATCGTCACCTATCACATTCATAGAACCAGGAGTGTCATCGTACCATAAACCAGCGCTGAGATAAGTTTTTTTTGCTTCCGAGCCATAATTTAGTAAGGTCTCTATGTAGGCTCTATAGTCGTAGGTATTACTTGGTGGGGAAATAAGTTTCTGATTTAAATATACATCAACCTGAGTGAAAAGGGTGTGAAGTAAATTATTAGCGCAGCTAACGGTTGCACTTTCTGCAGCTGTAAGAGCTGTACCATCTCCTTTTACAATCTTTACTTTCAAATACAACAAAGTGTCCGATAAATCAAAATATTCGTCTCCATTTCCTGGTACAATAAATTCTATGGGCGAATCTTCACTTAACGATGAAAGAGGTTTGTAATCAATCCAGCTTCCGCTTTCCACACTGATTTGAGTTGTAGGTACGGCAAACAAATCGAGTTCAGATTTTATACACTCGTGAGATAAAGTATGTAAAAACGACATCTTAACCGAAAATATATTTTTGTTTAGAATGCTTTAACTTGCGGTTCGCTCCTCTCACAACAAGAGCTTTTGATGAAATGAGTTTTTTCTTGGTAATTTTACTATTAGTACGTCTTCTTTTAAAACCACTCCCCACCATACGCTCTAGTTTATCGATGGCTTTACCTTTTAAGGTTTGTCCTGTCTCCACTAGTCTATTACGAAACGATTCTTTTGTCGATTTATGTTGACTAATATCGGAAATTATATTCGACCCAGCTTTTAATACTTCGCCTCCGAGAGTTCGCAATCCGCCACTTATTAAGGGCATGATTGTCCGAAAGAGACCCCCAAGAAAACTCCCTATACCATGACCCTTCTGAAAACTGGCACCTTTATAAATAGTGCCAGTTCCATTTCCGGCCTGTGATGCGTAATATGTATGATAAGGACAAGACTTCATTTTAGGAAATCTTTTTAAAGTGTAGTTTCAGACACGACGTACCAAACTGAAATTGTACTAAATCACCGGTATCAGTCCTTATATTTATCTCTATAGTTTCAAACTCTCTACGTAGCACATCAACATAATGTGGTCGATCGTAAGTAACAGTTTGTTGATAACCATAACCATAATTGCTTTTTATCAGGCTAGTGATCCTTAAAAGCTTTGAATGGACGTCAGATATAATCTGTGGTTCGATGATATCACAATACACCATAAAATGGTCGGGGATCCCACCGAGAATATTGAAGCCTCTTGATGTGTGTTTTCCACTAATCACATTCGCATAAGGATCAAATCCTAACAACATCGATAGCTTTGGGGCAAAAGTAATCGAAGTTACGTCTTCTGACACACATACTATAGTTATTTTGTTCGCAGTACCATTAGATGCATTTATTCTATGTTTTAAAAGAATTTCTGATGAATTCATATTTCTATCTATTCATCTATTATTTCATCAATGTTTCTGTAGTCTCCAGGTACTATATGGTCCTTTTCTATAACATTATTGTTAAATTGAATCCAGATTGCGTTTTGAAATTCGATTACACTAAATATCGAACATGGGATTTGTATTTCGGAAAGTCCGACCTGCCATTCGCCTTCTAATTTAATAGTCTTCGGTAATTTGGTATAAAAGTGAGATGTCTTGTTCTCAGGGTAATAGTTCATAGAATTATTACTTAGTAAAGTGATGTAAAAATCTTTTTTCATATTTTTTCTATTGTCGATGCCTTCACCCACGAATTAAATTTGTCGTTATACCCTTTCCACCTGACGAGATGCATACGATTAACACCTTTTCCTTTAGAGGCGACTATTTTATCTATTTGAAATTTCTCCAAAGGATCGTACTTTACTTTTTGTAGCTCTTCCTTGTAATATACACCTTCAATGTCTTCCCCATTTAAGTCGCAGATACGGTACACTTCAGGTGTTCTCATAATTACCTTCACAATTTTAAATATTTCAGTGCTGAAGGTATTGGAATAACCTACTTCAAATACATGTTTGTATCTAGTTATTCTAACATAGTCACCCGCTTTAAATCGACTTTTATTCTTAGGCGCAAGTTTATTACTTTTAACGGTGTTTTTCCAAACTTCCAAAACATTTTCGGCGTTAACACTGGACGGTATTGTTTTAATTGTACGATGATAACTGTTGTTGTAGCCTTTTACGAGATCATCGATAACGTCAACGTAACGAAACGTATTTTTATAACTAAAATATTTAAACATTCTAGTCTTTATTGTTCGATTAAAACGCTCAACAACTGATGCTTTTATGTCTGGTCTTTCAACAACATAAAAATTAATATCGTATTTTTTAAATAAATTTTGAACTTTGCTAGCTAAAAATTCTTTTCCTTTATCCGTCTGAACATTAATAGGTATTCTCTCATCACTTTTAAAAATATCTAAAAAAGCCTCACAAACCTCACCACCCGTTTTATTTTTTAGAAGTCTAACCCATGCGTACTTACTAAACACATCAATAACAGTTAAAATGTATTTAATATCGTCATTGTGTTCGGCCAAACTTCTTAAATCGACCAAATCAGCTTGAAATCAATCGTCAATATTATTTACGCTATAGCAGTTTCTCCGAAATTTTTTCCTGGCCTGTTTATGTAGAGTATAAGAATCCTGAGAACTTAACCACTCATTAACAGTTTTGATAGGTAATTTGGAATGATGTTTTAACGGTTTTGCCGACGTAAATGCTGTAGCGTGTTTCGTATCATTGAATAATTTTTTTAACGAAGCCGCTTCCATAATTCTTATTAGAGTTTAGAATCCCAACTAAACTTCTCCCACTTGCTTAAATTACGTATCTTTGACTCATCGTCAGCTAGTATTGACGCGAGAGAGCGTTTTTTAGTTCTTTTAGGTGTACTTCTTCCCGGTTGGTATCTGCATACCTCGTACTTTTACATGTCCTAGGTCATCCCAACATATTGTATCAAAATCGTTTAAATAATCCAGTAGCATTTTACCTTTGATTTTAAAGTAGGAGGTAAACTATCTATTATCTCGTTTTGTAGGGGGATAACTTTTTCGGCTGGCGATTCATCATCAGCGTTCGTTTTGTTCCCGTTTATGGAATTTTCTACAATAGGTAGCTTGATTGGTTTCCGATGTTCTCCAGCAAAATGTAAATATCGCTGAAGTACACTATCATATTGATGCCATTTTTCATAATCGCTATTTGTCGATTTAAGAATGTTATTCATTTCATTATCTAAGGCTGTTAGAGGGTTTGACGATAATAATGATGAACTTTGCATCTTATTTAAATTATCCGAAGATATAAGCATCATTCGCTTGGCGTGATCCATACTTTATTTACTGAATATACTACTTAGTACACCTGATAACAGAGGCCCCAGAATAAAAGGTAGGAATGCACCTCCACTTTGAACTAATATTTTTTTCTTAGCTATGACTGTCTCACCTTTCTTTGCAAGACGTCTTAGAGTGGATTTATGTTTCCTTAACTTTGATTTTTGGTACTTTGATAAGGGAATATTACCAGACAATGTGTTTAATACACACTCACAAATGCAGTGAACTAATTTTTTATCAGAACAGGCTAATAAAGCTTTTCGTACTGGTGGTTTTTCTTTCAGTAAAAATTTTAAAGAATCGGCGTTATCAATTATAGTGCGTGTCATTATAAGATTTAATGGTTTTGCTCTATTTTAGGAACGTGTTTCTTAGGAACGTAAACAATAACTGGTTCTTCTTCGGGATAAATATTTGTTCTGTATCGAAGTTCGTCAGGTGTGTCTTGTTTGAGATCAAAAATCAAATAACCATGGGGTTTTAGGGTAGCATCCTTATCAGCTTCCAGAATAAACTTTGTATTATCTGGTGATACTTGCCGTGCTAAATACTGAATTTGTGTTTTGTCTCTTGGGTTTTTAAAATAAATAATATAATGTGCATTTAGCGAAATATCCCTCTGACCCTTTCCCTGATAAAACAGATTTTGAGATATAAAAAACACACTTATATTTTTATGGTGGGAACCTTTTGTGAAAATGTCAACAACTTTATTATCGGCATCCCTCATTAGGTCGTCAATCACAAGTGTTGGCTTCTGACCGACATCGGTCTCTTCAAACTCGGGTAGTCCTTTGCGGTAAATAACATCTGGTATGTTGTAAGAAGGTTGCCATTCATCGTAAAACCAAATGATTTTATTAAAGGGCGTGTCACTCATTTTATTTATTATTTTTATAAACTTACTTATAAACACTGTCTTCCCACATGACGTAGGACCAGCTATAATACTTGTAAAGGGATGTTTAAATTTACGAGCCATTGTTTGGTGTTAGTGAATCAACAACTCATTGATTAATGATTTAATTAAGATTTAAACATAAATTTATACTTACTGTTTATACGCAATGATAATTTTAGATAAATGTAATAAATAAAAACCATTTGACCATAAAATTTATTTATTTATAATAATAATACAATGTGAAAGGTAGTAGTAAATTTAAAATATTTACATCATCAGCGAAATATTATAGTTACAGTTTAATACATTTTAGGTTAAACACATGTTAAATTATTCTTACGTTACGTTACAATCAAGACGTTGTTTTTTGAAACCAAAAGGTAAAGTTTCTAAAGTATCCTCGACAATTTTTCGCTTTGTATATTCGTATCGTATACGATCTGAAATTTTTTGTTTTGTGGTTGAGAAATGACTTTGTAGTCGCGTGTACGTGTGATATGTTTTGCTGTGTTAACTGAGCACCCCTCTGCACCGTTACAAACCATATCTTTAATTTTATCAAAATTGATTGATTGACTGTTTTTATAATTAAGTGTAATACCCTTTACCTTACAAATATATACAAAGTTTTCCAGCTTTGTCGAGAATGCTTTAAAAGCATAGCTTTTAGGGCCTGCCGATACAAATTCGTCTATGTAACTACCTGTACCGTAATCGACTTCCAATTCGTCAGTAAGATCGCCAAGAAAGTTTCCTGTAGGCGGTATAAAGCTATTGTTTTTATGGATAAATATTAGTGAATCTGTATCAAAATAAATACACATCTTATCTAATTTAAAAATGTAATTATATAATTCCAACCTAGCTAGAGCCGTTGTATAAGCAGCGTAGACAACATTTAGTTTCTAAAACGTTCTCTTCATGTGTAACCAATAACCGCTCGTCGTCGATAATATTTATCTCGTGAATTACGCAAGCAGGATTATTTAAAATTTTAAATAAATTAACGGGGTCGTCGATAATTGTTGTAGAAACTAAATCGTCCCTTTTGCCTAATTTCCCCCAAAAACTGTTTAGCATAAGTTTAGCTTGAAACCTCAAACCAGGATTCTTCTTAATATTATTTTTATCTAATTTAATACCCTCCCTAGAATAATAATTGTGAATATAAGTATCTTTGTGTGTATCTGATATGCATTCAGATGGCCATCCTGACGCCTACTGTTTAATTTTTAAAAAGTTGTTGATGTACGCTGCAAACAAACCCCCCGTTTTTAGACTTTTATCGTATTTAACGACTTTATATTCCCAGATTTCATAAATATACACTATTTGATATTTCAATTCCAAAGCTTTTTTAATCTCTGCCGCCACGAAAGTACCAGTGAATTGGCGTTCAGTGTCCACATGATTGCTTTCGGAAATGCAAAATTCGGCACATTTTTTACATAATGTAAACATTAGTTTACCATTTAGTTTTATAGGCAGCAACGGATGTAAGAGATCAGTAGGAGGCAGGACAATGCATTTTATTAACCCCTGAAATTTGGAATGTTAATTTTGGAACAATTCTCATTACCCACGTGAATTTTAGGGTGGCCGACTGGGTAAGTTCCGTATTTATTAATAAACGGATAGAGTGAACAAATGTCATAATAAAATATTTTCTCACCTGGAGCGCATTTGTGGTGTAACTTAACGGCATTTGTACGCCCTACATAAAATGCATCCCTAGGATCTAAAATACTTTCTCCGTTAATAACTAAATCATTTATAAATACTCTGCATTGATTGTTCTCTTTTATTAGTTTATTAAATTTGCACTCCCACATTTCAACTAGGTCATAACCTGCATATTTAATTGCTTTTGATTGAGCGATGGTCCTTTCTCTCCTAATAAACATATAATTTTTATTTTTACCGTTAGAATCGAAATTGCAATCCAGAGGCTGAGTTTGCTCGGGGTAGCATTTTTCACATCCATGATACCAACATCCATGGAATTGATAAACAGTCTTTGATGGCTCATTAAAACCATCAACGAGCATACCCTCGGGAAGTCTAACTTCGCACCCGTTGTAGGCATGTTTGATCTGAATATTTTCGGTATGCTCAACCCATCTCAGCCACTTGATGGCAATAACGGACTGACGGTCTGCCATACGGTACCCCCCTCGCGGAATTAAACCAATGGTCGTTTTTTTCAAATAATTGCGACGAAAAACTAAATTACATGCACTCGCTATTGTAATTGCTTCCTGAAAAGGATCAACATTATTTTTTTTAATGAAATTCCTCCAAAAAATTATACACGCCTTACGCAAAATATCTACGTCGCTTAAACAATATTTAACAATTTCCTCTTTCATGTTAAATATGTAACCTGTGTTTATTAACTCAGCGTGCCATTTTAAAAAAATATCCCTCTGACCTTTGTCGTTCATCATTTCTTCGGCACAATAGTAGTCAATAGCAGGTAATGGGCCTATATAGTTGGCATTCGCTTCTGTATTAAATAAATAAGGAAAATAGCCTTTTACTGCATCAAACTTAAAGGTATCGGGTAATTTAGATAGTGGTAGCATAAAAAAATTTAAACTGTCTATAAATCTAACATTACCACATGTAATAGCCATTAATTTAGAGCCAGTTCTAAGAACCTTAGGATCCCACGCGATAGAATTCTTTAAAATGGTTCTAAACACAAATGACCCGTCGTAACCCTTCATGTTATGTGCTAATACGGTTACTTTAGAATACTTAGAGGCAACCGAAGCAATATATTTTAAAAAATTATCTATGGGGTTATCTTGAAAAATATGAACACGTTTACCGCATGATAGACAATCGTTATTAATTTCACCATTACCGATACAGTCTTTACAAACATTTTGCGCTATGCAAAGATTTGGCTCGTGTAAAAATTTATCGTTAAAACTGCCATATAGTGTTTCTTGTCGGCACTCTAAATCGTAAAAAATAAACAAAAATGAATCTAAAGTTTTTCTTTTTGCAGGCGTCACGATGTTTGGTCTCATGAAACACATGTGTCTTACTGGTTTTAATCCCGCACAATTCTGACAAAATCTTTTACCGCATTCGTGTTTAGTTTTACCGCTTATTGTTAGTAAACACAGGTTTCATCGTTTAAATAAATCACATATTTTATTTTTATTATGAATGTCAAAACATTCAGTCCCTCTGAACTCCCTGTTGCATTTAGTACATGTAATAAGTTGATTAGCTTTATTACAAGGATTTGAAAGACAGGCTACACATGCGTAAATACATCTTGAATGCCTATTACGCGTGCGGTACCTTTTTTTACAAAACTCGCAGTAATATTCTGTTGCAAATGCCGAAGTTAAACTAGTTATTACGTTGTAATGGTTATTTTCAAAAAGTATATTTAGAACAACTCTTGTTGGTGATCTAGGACCCTCATAATAAACTGTGCTGCCTTTGCGACAGTTATAAACAACTATTGTAAAATCATTTAAAAAAATTTGAAATTGGTGAATATGTCCGAAATTACCCCCTTTACTTAAATCTACCCGCGCGACGTTACATAAATTTCTTGCTGCTAGGTCACTCATTGGACCACCCTTTTTAAGCTCTTCAAAATCTCTATTGTTTACTCTATAGGCTATTGCCAACACAAGAGCTCTTGCTAAGCATAGTGAATCATTATTTTTTATAGTTATAATTCCGTGTCTTTTACAACATATTGTGTCAAAATCTAATCCTCGATATTTTGGTCTACCATAACCTACAGGAAAACTAACTATCGTTGCGTTTATACACATTACGCCACTGACAAAAAATGCCGCATTACTTTGAACTACTTTACCTACATTATTCATAACAACGTCGGTTGTGAGTTGATCCAGGCGTCTATAAGATATACCTATCGGTTTACCAAGATTCGCGTCGCTGTTGATTACTATTCCTATTCTGTCATCAGCTCGATAACCTTTTTTAACGTACTCTAACAGTTCGTCGAAAGCTTTCTGTAATTATTAAACACTCTCTTTATGTAACTATAATATTTATATTCTTAAAATACTTACGTTTAACCAGATAACAGGATTTCCTTTTGCAATATCTTGATTAAAGACAAACGATACTTCTTTACCCACAATGTTAAACTTTTTGACGGTCTTTGTTGTTTACCCCTTTATTGTCAAAATATGGTTTCCGTTTACAGGTATTTCTTCAAGGGTATTGTTTGCTTCGAGGATGTTACCTGCTCCTAACTGCACTCTAAAGTTCTCCTTTAAAAAGGAGAGTAATAGGTTTTTCACATGGTAAATGAGTATAGAACTACTTACATTAGAATTAGAGCTATCACCAAGGATTGTGTTGTTACTCGTTACACCAAATAAACTTCTTTGAAAATCGTTGAATACGATTTGTTCAATGTACTCCATATGGTACTTCTCAAAAATTATTCTATTTTTAATTATTCTATATGCACTACTTTTAAGTTCACGTGTATTTAATTTATTTTCTAAATACAACTCCAAAAGCCCTATAACTGAGAGGTTGACTAAAACTTGCGGTGAACTCATTTTCAAAGTGATATTGTAATCACGAGAGCTTAAGGTTAGAATAAGGATTCAAATTTCACACCCTATATTATATATGAGTGAGGCATATCCACACACACAAACATACCCACACACACACATTGCATGCGTGCGCTCACACACTCTCCCAGGACTTGTTAGGTTTATTTATTTAAAATGGTTTGTTTTTGGGTTAACTTTCTTAAAACATAAATATTATACTTTATTCAAAACTTAACATACAAACATTTGAACTAAAATAAATCTATTATTGTTTAAAGTATTATTTAATCTTATGTTAATGTCCTTTAAAATAAATTTCTTGTATTTAAAATATAACTCGTGTACATATTTATTTAAAGTGAATTCTTCATATTGAATATACATTAATAAATATGTATTATTTAATATGTAGATATTGTCATTTATTAAACTAAGATATAAACTAAAACTAAAGTCTGTGTATTTATTATTTAAACTAATTTCCTCTAACCTATCGCTAAAATACTCTGTAAATATATATATGGGCTGTACATCTCCTAATTTTAATGTTAAAATATAGTCAGTAGTGATATGCTTAATTGCAAGCACATTTTGGTAAGCATTAATTTCATAATCATCGATTTGTGTTTTAAACACCTTGCAGTTAAGCATACCTTCTAAAATAGGAAATATTAAATTTGTAAATATTAAAAAAATAATTAAACTAAACCTAACACCCTTTTCACTATTTCTATAACCTAACACTATTGTCTTTCTAAAATTGTGATAAGGGTCTAAGCCCAAGCGCACTACGACATCAACACCCACAGGATACACTTCCTCCATGAATAGCATGTCCTTCTCCCGTTCGATTAATTCCTCCTCTTCAAGGCGCCATCGAAACTCGGCTGTCTTAATCTGCGCCTCCAATATTCGCCAACTTCTTGGTGATATTGTTGAATCGTCGAAATCATCAAACGGGATGCTGACGTCTTCTCCTTGGACATTAGGGGTCTCATCGCTAACTTCTTCATAGTTTAGTCCTTGGTCTGCTTCTTTACCCTGGGATGAATTAAATAGTTCACGCAGGTCGGCTTCTTCTTCCGTATTATACCCTGGTGAACTCATATTGTATTCTTCGGGTGTGTTATACATATTCACCTCACTATCTTCACTGATATCAAAACCAACACTTTTTAGCACTTCATTATTTTTTAGCTGCCCTAAGTCAACTTCGTTAAGGAACTCCATAACAGTTTCAGTAATATTTACTTGATACTATAATGGGTTTTTAAGGTTAACACGTGGGCGGCTTTTTTCACAAGCCGAGCGAAAACCAAACCAAAGGTCTCGAAAAGAAACAACCGGCGTTATTAACAAAATAACGTAGCACTTTATTTGTACAAACACAAAGTGTAATAATAATAGTATAACCGAAAAGCGTCCTTCTGCACGGAAGACGTGAGCTGTACTGTGTAGAGAGCATGCGAGGTTGCAAGAGCTACGCTTCAGATTAGGCAACACACCAAACGCTACAGTCTCCCCCTGGAATCCGGACAATCGTCTCGAGGGAGGATTTCCTGAAACAGACTAAAGATTTTTGCGGGGCCTACCCCGTTTTCGGATGGGCAATACTGGTGGTGGGGCATCCTCTGGTCCCTGGTATGGAGTTAAAGACGATACATGGTACTTTCCCAAAACAGTAGTAGGTTTGTGAATATCAGCAACTGTGTAACTCGTGTCACCAACCTTGTCCAAGATGACATATGGTCCATCACGACGAGGTGCGAACTTGGCAGTAAATCCTGCAGCAGCACCACTTAAGGAATGAGTAGCTACCCATACGCGATCTCCACGAACATATTTGTCGACGTCGCGTCTGCGTTCATTTGCATAATTTAGGGCACGTAGTTTTTCACGTTCGGCAACATCACGTGCTTCGCGGAGCGTGTCCACGTGTCTTAATAGATAAGTTTTTAGTTCAGGTGCTAAGTTTTCAGATATTATCACTTCTCGTAGGTCTCTTTTCACTGAGTCCGGAGAGTTTAACTCGCGGGCAAATGTCAAGTATGCGGGCGTTTCACCAGTTGTTTGGCAAATACCGGTGTTCATAGCGAACTGAACACTCGCTAACTTGGAGGGCCATGCACGATGTTTGTCTTTTAATAGGATACTTAGCTGTACCTTTAAATCACGGTTCTTTCGTTCTACAGGGTTAGCGGATGGAAAATAAACTGGCGTTAGGGTCTGATGTATTCCCAGACAATAGCAAACCTGCTGCATAAGCTGACTTACAAATTGAACTCCATTATCCGATATTATCTTTCGCGGTGTACCGTATCTGAGAAAAACTTCTTCAGCGAGAACCCGCGCACACTCCTCGGCGGTAGCAGTTTTTAAAGCAAACAGTTCCACATATTTACTCGCGACATCTTCCACGATGAAGATCCACTTTTCTCCGTTATCGGACAAAGGCAATGGTCCAAATAGGTCGGCCGAAAGTATCTCGAAACGACATGAAACGGCACTTGATCGAAAAAGTCCTGCTGGTTTCAAGTTAGTTGCTTTGTATCTTTGGCACTCGGCGCACATCTTTAGATGATTTGTCACATCTTTTCGCATTCCAATCCAGAAATACTTTTTCATAATGCGGGCAAGCGTCCGCTCCACTCCATTATGTCCCGCACAAGGAGAATCATGGTTTTCCTGGATTATTTGAATTCTTTCCTGGGTAGGTACGACTTATTGAGCATCTTCGGTGTCAGCCTCAGGGGAGTATCTATAAAGGACACCTCTTTCCACTATATAACCTCTATCAGCCCAAAATTTTCCTTTTTCAGGGTTTGTGTCTTCAAATGATCTGATGATTGGTTCTAACTCTTTATCTCGTAATTGTGCCTCTCGAGTCACATATGCTCCTCTGCCAGGCAAGTCGATAGTGACCAAACAGGAGTCACAAGAGATGGCATTGGGATGTGAACAAGGTTGACGAGACAAGGCATCTGCCAATACGTTTTTCTTTCCAGGTACATAATCTATCTGAAGGTTGTACGATTGTATTAAAAGGGCCCAGCGGGCAAGCCTTCCACTCGGAGATTTCAGGCTCAATAACCACTTCAATGGTTGATGGTCCGTAGCCACGATCACGGAGGAACTGTCTAAGTAACCTCTAAACTTTGTCAATGACCAGACCATAGCAAGGGCTTCGCGCTCGGTGGCGGAATAGTTCCTTTCTGCTGCGGTAAGAAGTCTGCTCGCATATTCAATCGGATGCTCTTCCTCCCCCTCACCTTGTAGAAGTACGGCTCCAAGAGCGTAACTTGATGCGTCGGTACGTAATACATAGGGTTTAGTACCGTCTTGTTGTCGTAATATGGGCGTAGAAGTTACCGCTTTTTTGAGTATAGCGAAGGCCTCTTCTTGGGCAGTTTCCCATTTCCACTGAACAGATTTTTTTGTTAATTCGCTAAGTGGTCGAGCTACGTCTGCAAAATGGGGTATAAAGCGGCGATACCAAGAGGCAGCCTGTAAGAAGGATTGTACCTCTTTAACATTACGAGGTGGTGCTCGTTTTGAGAATGAATCAGTCTTAGCGGGATCTGCTTCAATTCCGTTAGGAGTAATTACGTGACCCAAATACTTCACTTGAGTGCAACAAAAATTACATTTTTCACGATTGGCGCGCAATTTGAATTGAATAAGTCTCTCAAATACTAGTTCTAAGTCTTTTAAATGATTATCAAAGGTATTGCTCAGCACTACAAGATCATCTAGGTAAGCTAAGATTTTCATGTCCCCCAATCCACGACGAAATCTATCAATGAGGCGCTGAAATGTGGCCGGAGCATTACGCAAACAAATGGCATAACGTTAAAACGATAGGTTCCAAAAGGTGTTACAAAGGCAGTTTTATCACGGTCGCTACTCTTTACTCGAACTTGGTGATAGCCAGATCGTAGGTCAATTGTTGACATAAAATAACTTTGTGTTGTGGCATACAACAAATCATCCATCCTAGGCAATGGGTAAGAGTCAGACACGGTGATTGAATTTAATCGACGATAGTCAACGCATAGTCTAGCTTTTCCATTTGATTTTTCGACCAATACTACCGGAGCAGCCCAAGGACTCTCGCATTCTTTTATTGATCCTTCTGTTAGTAACCGATCTACTTCTTGTCGTAAGACCTCTTTTTTTGCTGCAGTTAATTGATAAGGCGGCACAGCAATTGGTGAGTGATTACTCGTATCAATGACGTGCTCAGCGAAAGGAGTTGTTTCTCCTACTAAGTCAAAAACTTGGCGCTTATTGTGAATAAGGTTATTTAATCGTTTTCTATCCGATTCGTTTAACATGGTACCTTCATTAGGTTTCAATACTGTGATCTCATTCAACGCTAAATGACGATCGTTTGGTTTCTCAAAAGACAATTGAAACTTTTGATTGGGCTCTTCTGAGAAGTAATATAATTTTTCGGACACATCTATTACTAGTTTGGCAGCCAGCATCCAATCTATCCCGAAAAGTGTGTTATTAATGGCTCCTGGGATTACTAGGAACGTGGTTGGAATGATTTTATTGTTCAGACGAACGTCAACTTTGGTGACCAGAATATCACGAATTTTCTCGATTCCGTCAGCCATTTTTAATGAAACCGTCTGCGCCGTAAATTCTTGGCCTTGGTTTTTCAAAACTTCGTACAAAGTGTTACCCGCAATGCTATGTCTAGCACCCGTATCAAGTAATCCTATACCCGATTTTCCTAGTATTTGAACATGAAAAATAGGCCTTAACATTGGATTAACCGTAAAATTTTCTGTTCCCAACGTGCAAAAATCAACTGATGCGCTTTCTATGTTTCCTGTAGAATTGCTTCGTAATTCTGGACAGTTAGACCGAATATGCCCTACCTGCTTACAACCGTAACATGTAATTACTTTAGAATTCTCGCTATTATTTGTTGAAGATGACATTGCTCTTGCGTAGTTACGACAATCTTTTTGGATATGACCAAAATTTTTGCAAAAATTACATTTGGGTCTTGACTTAGGTTTTGATTCGAAAGAATGGTTTACTTGTTTTCGTTCATCTTGTGTAAATGTATCTTCCACTGAACGCGCTTTTTGAATTAATTCATTGAAAGTGTTAAAACCGTCTCTAGGGATTCTTTGACGAATTCTCTTATTCAATAATCCATACACCATATCTATCTGATGTGTTATGTGCAATGGCGGATCTACCGGTAACCGAGAAATTAAAGCTCGCGCATTACTAATGAAAACGTCCGTAGGCTCGTTAATATCTTGTTCTCGTGCAAATAGTTCCCGAAAAATGGCGTGAGGAGGTTTGTTAAAACCGTAAGCGTGTCTTAAAGATTGAATTGCATCGTTCCAAGTTGTTACCGCTGATTTGGTACCCTGCCACCACACAGCTGCAGGTCCATCCAACAACATGGGCAATCCTCGCAATGCATTTTCATTAGATATTAAAACGCAATCTTTAAAAATCGTAATGGCATTAATAAATGCTTCGACGTCCTCACTTTTATTACCCGAAAACCGCGATTGACAAGTAGAAAAATTACCTGTATTTTGTTCAAGTACTGGATTCTCCGGTTGCTTGTTTACAGTTAACGCATTTTGCATACTTTCCAGGAGCTGGTTGAATTGCTCAGGTGTCATCGCAACAGAAGACATGGTTTCTTCTTTTTTCCCTCTGGATCTGAGATTGTAACTTGATTGTACTTGATTTGCAATTTTTATAATTGTTTTGGAACAACTTATTGAAATTAATGTAAACGACGCACTAATTTGTTCAATAGTACAGTAGCAGGTTCAAACTTACGAAATAAACTACCCGAAACGTTAGTTTTTTCTTTGCGCGTTTTAACCAGTAAAACTATTAGGTTTGGCACCACTGTAATGTTTCTGAACTCCCTCCAACTATGACAAGGAGCGCACGAGGTTACGCGACTACGCAACGCAGGACGCGGAGCAATGGAGGAGCGCGCGAAGTTACTCGACTGCGGTACTCGATACTCGACACGTTGCAACAGGTTGCAACAATGAAAACTACAATGTGAAGGCACTACAAAGTTACATATGCAGGATTACATGTTGCGACCAGCAATAATACTTTTATTGTTTAATCTTACTTTTTACTTTAGTTTTTCTATTCCCGAACTTCGACTCACTTTCAGGTTTTATTTCGGCCTCGAGTTGGGCGGCACTATAATGGGTTTTTAAGGTTAACACGTGGGCGGCTTTTTCCACAAGCCGAGCGAAAACCAAAACAAAGGTCTCGAAAAGAAACAACCGGCGTTATTAACAAAATAACGTAGCACTTTATTTGTACAAACACAAAGTGTAATAATAATAGTATAACCGAAAAGCGTCCTTCTGCACGGAAGACGTGAGCTGTGCTGGGACTCTGATCAATCGAAAAGTTTTAGTCGAATCGCTTAAAGACGATTCGATGAGAGTAGTAGTAGCTATGGGGGTTCTACACTTATTTTTTTTTTCTAAGTCCGTGACCTTGGGGGATAGTCGTCGAATTGTGCGAGTATGTATGACCTTGGGTAGATAAGGTTGGGTGTGCGATGTCTGCTCGTGGATCTTGTGGTTTTGTCTGCATACTGACACGTGGTGTCCTTGTGTTGATAAGAGTCTCATCTTGTGGTTTTTAGTAAGTTTTTCGATGTTGAAAACGGTCATCTTGTTTTTGCGGTTTTGTCCAAATCAAGTGAATATTGTGTAAAAATTAGATAAGAGGTGATAAGAGTTTCGGTTTACACGAACCTGCAGCATTCTGTTTCCTACATGTTTGAACAAGTTTTGCGTGGTCTTGTATAATATTTTTTAATTGTTTACAATTATGCGACGCTGAAAGTATTGATAAGCATTGTGGTAGGTCTGCTTTTCGCGTAATAAACTGATATGAGTCATCCGATGTCTGCAGCTGTATTTTGCCTGTGTGAATTAATGGTCTTTGTTAAGAGCGCTTGTGATAAGACACCTTTGAGGTAAAAGTGAAGGATGTTTATAAAAGAAACAAGTATATATTTTATACAATTTATATTAACTCATAATATTTGTTTAAATAATAACAAAATATAAAAAATTATACGCTATCTAGGCAATTAATAATACATTGAAGTAGGTTTGTACAACGACGTTTACAAGTTCTTCGTGGAAGCTCCCAAACTACTTGTTCCTTGAGTGTCTGCATCACGACTATGTTGCTTATTAAATTCTTCTTCCAAATGAGTCATTTTTTGGGAGTAAAAACCAAAATTATCCTTCAGAGTTTTAGAGACATCGATTGCTAAATCAGAAATCTTAGAATCGACGTACTTCTTAAAAGATATTGCCCACTGATTTATGTTATCATCGACGTATGTCTTATTATCAGTGGAGAGCTTATCTACTTTCTCATCAACATAAGCCTTACTGGAGGCGTCTAGACTATTCAAAGGATCGCCGATATTAGTAAGACGTTTTCTTTCAATATCAAAGTTTTGTCCGTCTTCAGCCAATTGGAAGCCGATACCTGGAGGTCCTCGGGAACCCCGTTTAGATATTTTTGAAGAACCAAACTTGCTGATTGACATTTTGTAAATGATTGTACTAAGCTAGTGCAACCTATATTTATAGGGAGAGATGAATTCATCCCATATTATGTATGCAACTAGAATAAGAGGCAGTGATTTTATAGGAAAACAGTGAAAATACAATTAAAAATTTATTTAAATAAAATGTACATATTTATTACATGGAAAAATAACTAATTTACAAGATTGCGTACTATTCCCGAAAGAGGCGTGTATTCCACTACAGCATCACTAATGATAAGACAGTAGGCTGTTATATCTTCACTAAATGCAACTATTGCTTCCATTTCAATTTTTAGATCAACTGATGATGTTTTTATGCTCTCGTTTTGTTTTGAACAATCAAAAACATGAAGCATGTGTCCCTTGTACTTGATGTAGTCAAAGAGTGGCTCATTTATCTTTCTTCCATAATAACTTGATTGAAATTGACTATAGTTATAGTAGGCAACTGCATAATTGTCCAATAAAATATTTAAATTCATGTTGTCGTAGGGATAGCAATCGGAGTTAAGGTAAACCTTAATATTTTCAATGTTCACGTGATCAAATTGGGAGGAGTCTTTATTCGCAACATCTTTTTTGTTATTATGGAAACCAACTATAATATACCGTGGTCTTTCGAGGTTATTCGAAGTCTTTACATTCCAAATCTCCTTTCTAGTTTTTCTTAGACCAGGAAGTTCCATCAATTGCCACTTGCGAAAAGGTATTTTTATCGGAATGTCTTCACTTAGCTTACTCAACATTTCTAATTTTAATTCGTCGTTTACCAACACATGAGCTATATGCCATTCAACTTTAGTGATTTGAAACTTATGCCCCGCTGTTCCTTTATAGGCATTTAAATCTGTTCTTGAGCGATTTAGAATTAGTTCTTGTTTCGCATTTATAATAATTTTGCGATAATCTTCTGCGAATCCCATAATCATTTTCAGAGGAATGCATGCGTAAAAATAGGTTTTATCTCCGAAATAATTTGAAGTAGTTGGACACCATCCTGCGATATTTAATTCTTTTGATTCTCTCTCTCCAAGCGATACATATCCCTTCATTGTAGACGTAATACCTGGGTCCCTTATTTTTTCAATCTCCACACCATTAAGTTCATATCGAATTTCTTCGAATAATAACATATATGCATTGTTGATTAATTTAAATTCCAAAGTTTCTCCGGCTCCAACTGTTGGTTTGATAATGTTTCCCTCGATGTGAATATAACTTTCGCTGGGTAAAGTATATAAATCCTGGTTTTGTATGAATATTCTAATTTCATCATTATTTCCAAAATTTTGTGTTCTCGGCAGATAAGTATGATATTCTTCTTTGATGATCGATTCATCGTAGACAATATCCCTAAATATTTGTAGTTTTGACATGATAGCCGTGAGCTTTAAGGAGATTAACACTTTTAGTTGTTAACGCCTTGATATGCTTCTTCTTAATGAATGGGGACCTTCCGTTGCTTGGCCTTTTATACCCTTCCTCTGACTCGGTAAAATCAATCCCCATACTTAGGCGATTTTTTGCAACTCAGCTCTAACAATTATTTGTTCGTTTCTAAAATTTACAAGACAATCGTCCTGATCTAAAATTCTAATTGTAATATTACTAATAGTTTTAGTGTTTACTGGAACGTAAAGAATATTGCTCGGTTCAATATTTAAAGCATAGCCTGGATCAACTGCAGGCGGGAATTCAAATAATATATGTGTTAATTTATTATTGTAATAAGCTCCTGTAACAATATTACACTCCACTCTAATGAGCGATACTTTATTTATTTGTACTGGCTGGTCTGAAGAATGGACTTTCCCCGCTTTTAACAAATCTTTACCAGAAAAACCCAATAATTTTCCGAGCGAGTCTTTTGGTTTAAAATCAATATCGTATATACTAAACAGTTCACACTTAAGAGTATTATGGTTGGGCTTTAAACTGATAATTTCGTCAGATTGTTTATTTTTTATGCCTTCACTGCTTGCAAGTAAAACTAGCTCTTTTTGCAAATACTTTTCAATATCTTTAATTTCATACGACTCTGAAGGAATCGTTATCGAAGATGTTCCAAAATAAAACTTATTGCTGCCCTCTTCGATGTTGGGTATGGTATTATAGGTGTAAATTCCTCGAAGTCCTAATTGATATTCAGATACTGGGTTTAAGTCGATTGTTGGACAGTAGGTTTCGCTTAACACGGATGAATATCCTTTCAGAGTAAAAGTCGTAGACATGACTGAAGTTTCTTGCTTAAGTCCCTCCTATTTATAGCAAAAATTCCAAGCACAGATGACCGCAATTCCATGTACCAAACGTTTGATGTCTCTCGTGGTTATAGACTATCTCATCACCATTAAAATATTTCAAAATTTCCTTTGGTGGGGGTAAGTTGCCAAAACTATCGAAGTATTTCACTTGATTACCTTGTTTTCTGTACGCAACCCAGTGAGTACCGGGTCCTTCGACTGAGTCTAAATTAACAATACCACATTCATTTCTGAGGGGTCTTCTTGGTAGCGTATCACGCATAAATACTCCTCTAAAATGTTTTATGTGGTGAGCGAATTCAAGAATGTCGATGGACGTGAGGGCTCGTCTGGGAAGCGTCTTTATTAGTTTTTTTGATTTTTTAAATATAAGCCCAACCCACGGCGGTAGGGTTTTAGAAATAGACCATTACCGCTTTTTCCCAAAGCAATCGCTTCCATTGTCTGATTGTGACGCTGTGCCTCTTCTAAATTTTTCTGTGCTTTTTGAGTATCCAAAACCGTTTTCGCCACACCAGCAGCGCCACCTGTCAACGCTCCCAATGCACTAAGTCCAGCAAATATGGGTATAAGTGGTAAGATTCCACCAGTTTTAGGAACGGGTATAACTCTCGGAGTTTTAATCTGCTTTTTACCACCAGCATCTCGAACAGCAACTTTAGCAGCAGCTAATGCAATATTGGCCCCCTCCTTAAGTAATACTTTATTTGGGTTATTTTTGAGGTTTCGTAGACCTTTTATTGATTGTTTTGCTTTTATAAAAACCCCATTTCTAAGGGATGTTGTTTTCGGTTTAACACCCATACCCAATTTCCTCTTAATTTTCATTGTTGTGGCTATCGCTAAAGCGTTTGTCTTTTCACCAATCTTTGCGTCTCTTGATTTAAATCTGTCCCAAGCCGCAATTTCCAACTGTTTGTCTGCTTTGTGACGTTCACTCAAATCTTTATTCCTCGAATAGGATATGTCGTGCTGTTTGCAAGCCGCGTCCAATGGATTAATCCCCAAATCTCTTCTCTCTAAACGTTTTTCTAGTTTTGTAGCAGGACCACAATACTGATAACCTGGAATGTGCAACTCTATAGGTAATTTATTTATCATAGAGTTGATGATGCCTCTTCCGCTGTACGATGACATTTAAACGTTTGTCCTTACGGTCGCTATATATATAGGTGTCGGATCTGCAATCCGTTTTATTACAATGAAGACTGTCAAACAGGAACGATCCCTGTCAATATTAAACTTGGACAAGTACTTTGAAATAAAGACTACTGAGAAAAAACATGGCGCCTTACTACCAAATTCAATTAGAGGAATTATATGTGGCCCATCAAACTGCGGCAAAACAAATGTGATGTTAAGTTTACTGTTTGAACCCAACGGTTTAAAATTTAATAATTTGTATGTTTATTCCAAGTCACTATATCAACAAAAGTATCAGTTCTTAGAAAAAATTATGCATGCATTACCTGAAATTGGGTTTTACCCATACAAAGAGAATACAGAAATTATAAGTCCAAATATTGCTAAACAAAATTCAGTTTTTATCTTTGATGATGTGGCTTGTGATAAGCAGGCGAAGATTAGAGAATATTTTGCTATGGGACGCCACAAAGATGTGGATTCCTTTTACCTATGTCAAACGTATAGCTACATCCCCAAGCAGCTTGTAAGAGATAATACCAACTTTATAATTTTGTTTAGACAAGACGATACTAACTTAAGGCATATTTATGATGATCATGTTGGTAGTGACATGAAGTTTGAACAATTTAAACAATTATGCTCACAATGTTGGTGTGAAAAATTTGGTTTTCTTGTAATTGATAAAGAAAGTGACATTTACGGTGGTAGATATAGGAAATATTTAGACAATTTTTTTGTTTTAAAAACATAACATAACCTATAAAACAATTAATAAGCTGATAAAAGCTGTTCCTGACCTGATAAAAGCTGTTCCTGACCTGATAAAAGCTGTTTCTGACCTGATGAGAGCTGTTCCTGACCTGATAAAAGCTGTTCCTGACCTGATGAAAGCTGTTTCTGACCTGATAAAAGCTGTTCCTGACCTGATGAAAGCTGTTCCTGACCTGATAAAAGCTGTTCCTGACCTTTGTTGCAAACGAAAATCTATAAATATGTTAAAAATAAGCTCAAGTGATTAGTATAGTCTTATCCTTTGAACAATAACCTACTCGGTGTAAACAAGATGAGTACGGATGTTAAGCGACGAATAATAGACATTAAAAATATTATAAGAAAAAAAGCTCTTGCCTTAAAATTAGGACGATCTGATGCAGAAGAGCAACTGGCTCGATCTTATAAACCAATTTTAGAGCCATTAAAAAAAATGTTACATCAGCCAGACAAACTTTCTCTTAAAGCTGAACCGAAAGAAGAACCGACAGACGGACCGAAAGAGGAAAATCTTAGTGAGCAGCAAGTTGAAGAAAATAAAGTAAGGACTTCAAGTTATAAAAGAAAGGCTGCTTATAAATACAAAGCTCCCGTAAAATCACTTAAGCTACATGATGTAGCTGATAATTTGATGGAACTTGATGAAGGACATGAAGCAGAAGGTTCAAATGTAAATGAAGACGATAATGTTTTCATAGAAGAGAGACCATATTATCAATCATTTATTGATAATATTGATCCAGTAGTTTACGATAACTATTTAGAGCAATATGATCCCCTTCCTAGAGAATACATTGAAGGTTTGTTCAAAGATAAAGAAGATAGGTTTGATACTACTTATGGCATATTATATAATCCTAATATCGAACAGTGGAAACTTGGTAAATCAGTTGTTCAGTTGAAAGGACCCGATCTGATTGTCGATAATAAACAATATAAGGGCACTCGGGGACTTTATGAACTTATATTTAAAAAAGATCCTGAAGGATTTAATGATGATGACAAAGCACAATATAAAGATTTACTACAAAGGACCGCGGCGCTGAGAAGAGATAACGATCCACTTCAACAGATAAAAGGATCTAAATCATTTAAATATCAGCAAATAATAAAACCCATATTTGCTGAACCTGCTCTTCCAAACCCATTTCGTACTTACAGCGGTCCATTAACCAGATCGATAAGAAATAGAACTGGAACAGGTTTTATGAAATTAACACAAAAACCATTGGAATATGTTTATTGGGACGATCCAAATGAACTGGTAGAACGCTTGTGTCTATTACTTGCCTCGAAACAGGCCGGTAATAACTCTCATAACAATGAAATTCAGCGTATCGAGGAAGAACTCAGGGAGGCTTCTATAATTGTATAAATACTGGCATTTCGATAAATTTGCATCATTATTTGGTAAACTATCATAGCACACACCAACACTCTGATAGAAATGACAAACGTAAAAAAAGACATTGTAAACGAACTTCACAAGCCAACTCGAAGGAAATTTCTACGTCGCAGAACAATAATAAAAGGATTGGATGATCTTTGGCAAGCAGATTTAGCAGAATTCCAACAGTACGCCAAAGAAAATAAAGGACATCGATACATTTTGGTTGTAATTGATTGCTTTTCCAAATATGTATGGACAAAACCACTAAAAGATAAAACTGGTCTAGAAGTTACAAAAGTGATGGAAGAAATTCTAATGACCGACAGAAAGCCTTTAAATTTACAAACCGATCAAGGTAAAGAGTTTTATAATAAAAACTTTACTCAACTTATGAAAAAGAATGGAATAAATCATTATTCAACCTTTAGCACAAAGAAAGCATCAATTGCCGAACGAGTTATTCGTACATTAAAAGAAAAAATGTATAAGCATTTCAGTTTACTGGGAAAATATAAGTGGTATGATGATTTGTCGAAAATTACAAAAGCTTACAATGAAACGAAACATCGAACAATAAATATGAAACCTGTCGAGGTCACAAAAAGTAAAGAGCAATATCTATTAAATACTGTTTACTCTCATATAAAAATAGCTGACAGAGGAAAATTTAAAGTTGGCAATATTGTTAGAATAAGTAAACATAAAGCTATTTTTGACAAAAGTTACTTTACAAATTGGACCACTGAGTTATTTCGTATAGCAGAGGTGAAAATTACCACCCCTGTTACATACTTATTGGAAGATATGAATGGTCGACCCATCCAGGGAGCATTTTACTCTGAAGAACTACAAAAAGTCAAACATCATGATGCCTACCTTGTCGAAAAAGTTCTTCGAAGAAAAGCAAATAAAGTCTACGTAAAATGGTTGGGACTTGATAAATCACATAATAGTTGGATTGATAAAAATAATGTTTTTTAATGTTTTTAATAAATTAATTATCTTATAAAATCTGTAGAGGATAAATGAAATAAAACATTTAAAATTTTAACAAGTTTATTTTATTTAATAACAAAAAATACCAAAAATACAAAAAATATTAAAATAAAAAAATATTAATCCAGCTCCATAATACTGTAATGGCCCCAGGGAAGTGTGTTGTGCGAATGCGGTAGCAGATATCTTTTATCATCATACGGGCTTAGGGAAATCTTCTTTTGTCTCACCGAATATACCTGATGATCGAAGGAACGTATCGAATTTTGTTCATGCGAAAATTCTATTCTCTCCATCAGACATCTTTTATAGTCGTCAAAAGAGATCTTGATTTTGACGACGTAGGATTTAACGCCCTTCGCCTTTTTTACGCACGGATTTTTATTTTCTGGCACATAATACGCATACATTTTTGCCCTCAACCCAATATATTCCGTCATCACCTTACCGACGTTCTCGTCCTTCATCAGACCCGGCACTTTTTTGTTCGCACGAGGGATATCATAAATATTATCAGAAGGATAATCGGACGTATCAAAATAGTGGAGGTTTTCCTTCATGTCCGCATAGATGTCGGCTGTTTCAATTTTATAGAACAACGAATCCGTATCACCATAGAGCGCCATACATTTATCACCGTACTTGGTCTTCATATACCCATAGTGAAACTGATATAGTATGGTCTTTGAGATATCTAGTATACACATGCCCACGTATATGGGTTTATTGAAGACCACCTCCGTTTTAAGCATTTCGACGAGAACCAAATCATCGGCTATTATACGGCTGCGATAAAAGTCCGGCGCTGACACGGCATTTTCCACTCCGTACCTTCCTTCCCATTTTCTTAACACTTTTATTATCCTCCTATTGCGAACATTTTCCATCGTTTTTCCAAATACCGCGTTGTTCATCAACTTGAAATAATTTTTTCCGAAGTCGGTTGTTGCACTCTGACGCAACTGTGTGTTTAGGTCGATGTACTTTTTCAGCCATGCACTCTGTTCGAATTGGAGTACTCGATGAATGTTTGTTAGCACAAGCCCATTTTTTAAATATTGTTGTAGGTTCGTATAGTGAATGACGTACTTATTTTTGGGTAAGAGGGTTGCCAACATTTTTTTACATTTTCCGCCGGGTGGTAGTCCGAGTTCGGGTGCCATGGGAAGATCGGCTTGTACGTCGTGGATGTTTACGGGATACTCTAAATCCACTTCCAAAATATATCCACGCGGACTGTCGGCCGGCACATTTAAAAAATAGTCCGCTTGAAAGCCTGCTGGTGATCTATCCATCCATTCTAAGCGTCCATAGGGCAAATGTTGACTCATCGCCCACGAGTACATCGCATTTATATCGTAGTACATGAGATACGATGATGGTTGTGATGGATCGTAATCTTCCAAGTATTTGTTGTTGGCCTTTGCGTATCGATGTGTGCATTGTGTTAGTCCTCCTCTAATTCCCTTCTCCAAAAACATTAAGATCTCTACGTCCTGTATCATATCGAGCTCCACCTTCGTACATTTTAACATTGCATCCCAACTCAGACCGGGCGCGGAAAAATAATGTGCTGGATCAAGATGGTGGTTGGTTAAGCTCTGATCACGAAAACATTCGAATATATCGGCCAACAGCAGCACGTCCGTTTTTAAATACAGATCCGAGTACTCGCCCAATGTTTGTACTTTGAATTCGCTCCAGATCTTTTGAGCATGTTCGTATTCGTCCACCGATAAATCGCTATCATAAATTTTACTATGAAAAGATGTTATGGGTGGAAGTGTTTCTTCCTCCAATCGCTCCAAACCATTAATGTAGTCATACGGAAATACTCCCTTTCTCGTTAGAAGGCTGAATTTTTCCGCGTCCAAGTACTTAAATTCTCTCCGGAGTATAGGTTTTTCTTTCAAATCTTTGGCTAATTTGTCCAATGAAGACGCCATAAATCGAAAAGAATCTCAAAATTTGAATGTTATGCAATTCTCGTCATGTCCTACGCTTTTAATCATCCCAATAAAGTTTTGTGTGTTGTGCGGTATTATGGATAATTTTCCTTGCCAATTCTGTCGGACTACGTCGTTCATTAAAAAGTGAGCATCATAACCGCTGAAATTGTGAAAAACTACGGAAATGATGCGGCTATCTTGATAATTTAAATTGCATTCGTTATGGGCGGGACCACGATAACGTCCTGTGAAGTGACAATGATCTCGCACTCTAACAGCATCTTGTTGAAAAGGGTTTTCGCAGATATGGCATTCCTTAGCTTCAACGAACGCAATTTTTTGTTCATCCGTTAAATTATCCATGGGTATGGGACATTCATATACAGTCGTAACGTTCTCGGCAATATCGTAGAGCTCCGCACATAGCCATTCTCCGCAATTTGGTCCTCTATATTGTCGATAGTACGACAATGTATCATCGTAGGTACACTTTAAATAATATCCTACGCTAAAGGGCTCATGTTTTTGGTACTTTCGGCTATTTTCCCCACACCTTTCATCGCACTCCTTTAAAATACACTCAAAATCGGCATATATTATGAAAGGACCCTTTTCTTTATTTTTATAATTTACAAATTTCACCTTTCCATTGGGTATCAACTTAATTTTACATTCGTTCATTTGACCACATCTTTCTTCGTGCTCACTTAGCTGAATTTCGGTGGTGAAATAATGTAAACACCTATCACAAATGTGTTTCCTGCATTTATGTTTACTTAGTTGGGATGATACTAATCGTGACAGATTTTTTATCCACACATAATGATATTGGACGAGATCAACATCACCATCCTCCTGCAGATCCTCCTCTTCCATCGTCTTGTACTTGTCCGCCACCATTAATAAATTTACATGTGTATTTCTTTTTTCTTCGCTCAAGTAGGATGGTTCCACCGAATAGCCCTTCTTCTTTAGTTTTAATACATATACATTTATGGAAATATTATTGTTTTTTTCAAACAAATAAATTTTTTCCCTTTGCATCGGGAACGTAATTCCTTCCAAATTTAAAACTTCCTTATAATGTGGATACGAAGAGGTTTTTTCGATGTTATGCTTGGCAGGATAAAGGGCGGACACCACTGCCCACGCAAAACATGCGTTATCCATATTTTTAATATTTACACATGCTTTCTTACTTTTTACTTGAGGGGGTAGGGGTACATATGATGCCGCCCTTAGAGGCACATGTTTATTAATATTTAGGGTTAAACTAATAATTTCATCTAACGCCCAGCCGCTTTCCTTCTCTTGAAATTCTTCCAATTCCGTAATGATCGGCAACAATATATTGTCAGCATACCATGTGACCAAGTCGGTATCCCTGCTTATCACTGACGGCATTTTTGAATTTATATACTTGATGTCTTCAATCTCTTCGCCGGTGGTACTCAACCTAATAAATTTTCCACAAAATACTGCGTGCACTTTAAAAAAGGGTTCCTTTCTCAAGGCGTTTTTGAATCTCAACATACACATCTTCGCACAATCTTCCATAAATACAATGGGATCCTTGTGTCCCAAATTTACTATAACCCCCGTACGCATCCTTCCATTAAAAGCAGATTCCATTTCTTCCCACTTAATGAGAGCAGACTTCCTCGATCTAACATTAACGCCAGCGCCTCGATGTAATTTTGTTTTTAATAGCGTGCGACAACTTATTATATTAGCGATGGATGCTAACATACCCTGTTTTGTACCAACGGCAATCACTTTTTTTAACCCACGCCTTATTAGTCGTATATTTTTGGAACAGTGTTTCATAATCCTTTTAATATTAATAGGATTATCATCAACCGCTTCAACCAATTTTCGGCTAATGTTAGCCAAATTTTGGGCTGTAGTCGCGAGCAAAACTGACTCCATTGTAAATTATTAACGTTATTCTGTCGAATGTATAAATCAGACTGATGCTGTGAACAAATTGTTCTCTCTTTTATATAACACCTAAGTCGTTGATGAGTAAACGTCTAGACGCACCGCAATTAGCAAAAACCGCAAAATGCAGCTGGTCTTCGCGAGTCGCTTAATTATTAGCAACGGTGATTCATACGATGTAAATAAGTCGCTCTTATCAACAATTTAAACAATTTCATGAAAAATCTTGTTAAAACATGTAGGAAACGGTAAGGTGCAGGTGCAGTGGAACCGCATGCTTCATCATAACACTAAAATTTACTAATTCAAGAAACCACAAGACTCTTATCAGCACAAGGGCATAATGCAGACCTACCACAATTCTTATCAATACTTTCAGCGCCGTCTATTATTACTCTACAAACAATTAAAAAACCACAAGATGAGACTGTTATCAACCCAAGGACACCACGTGTCAGTCTGCAGACAAAACCACAAGATCCACGAGCAGACATCGCACACCCAACCTTATCTACCCAAGGTCATACATACTCGCACAATTCGACGACTATCCCCCAAGGTCACGGACTTAGAAAAAAAAAATAAGCGTAGAACCCCCATAGCTACTACTACTGATGAGATTTGATCGAGACGTAAGTTTGCTACTCTCATAAATAGAAAGAAGAAATCGAATCGTAATCGGAAGCGTTCGGGTTTTTGGTTACAATCGACTGATATTCTGTTACACTTTATGGAACGTAACATGCAAATAATTACTTTCCTTTTCTAATTCGATGAGAGAAAATGAGACAGAAGAATCACATAAAACATAACCTAAAAAAGTTTAGCATCAACAAAAATAATAAAAATAAATTAAATAAAAGTAAGTAATACCTATGTAAGAATAATATTAATTATTTTTTTTTCATATAAATCACAAAAAAAATAAGTTTATCAAATAAGCAATTACAAATCAATACAATACATCTATTATTTACATAATAATTTACTGCAATAAAATATATTTTTTTGCATTTGTAGATGTTTCCACATTTAAGGCCACTCAATATAGATCATAATGATGAAGAAAGAGAGGTGCGAAGGCAATTTTTGTTAGAAAGAAGGCTAATGCGAGATGCCACTTATCCATTTGGGCTAACGGAGGACCATTTTATTCAACTATTTAGATTGAATAAAGACATGGTTCGGTTTCTTATAGCTGAAATTTCACCTTTTATGCATCATTCCTCAAACTATAATGCCATAAAACCGATAATACAAATTTTCGCAGCATTATCGTTTTAGGCGACTGGTACGTATCAAAGGGTAATAGGACAGTCGTTTCACTTATCACTTAGTCAGCAATCTGTTAGCAGAAGTGTGAATATTGTAACTAACTTGATAGTGCAGCACCTTTCAGAAAGATTAATTAGTTTTCCGGTTACAAATTATAAAAAAAATGGAATCAAAAGAGTTTTTATGGAAAAGACTCATTTTCCGGGTGTAATTGGTGCAATAGATTGTACTCATATTGCGATTATTGCACCATCTGTTGAGGAACATAATTATTTTAATCGAAAGGGCTACCACTCCAAAAATGTGCAGATTGTAAGTAGAATGAACTGAATAGTTTAATTATTATGGTACATCATAAAAATAATTTTTAGATTTGTGATTACAATTTAGAAATTCTAAATATAAATGCCCGTTATCCTGGATCATGTCATGATGCCTTTATTTGGAGAAATTCCATTATACAAGAACAACTTCAGCGCTGTTTTAACGCAGGTGATAAAAATTCATGGTTGCTGGGTGACTCCGGATATCCTCAGCAACCGTGGTTGATGACCCCAATCGCAAATGCAATTGAAGATACACCTGAATTTCGATACAACCGGAGTCATGCGTCTGCAAGAAATTGTGTTGAGCGATGTAATGGTGTTTTAAAAGGTAGATTTCGCTGTTTACTAGGGGAAAGAAAATTAAGGTATGAACCTAGTAAAGCAGGTAATATCGCTGTGGCTTGTGCAATACTGCATAATTTATGCATAAAAGGAAATTTAAATTTTGAAATTAACTTGGGAGATAACAATGACAATCAACAAGATGTACCATTACAAAATGATAATAATATTGATGGTGTTGCAAGTCGTAGACTTGTAGTTGCTAGATATTTTTCTAAATAAATTTCTTTAAAATTATACCTATAAATTATTCATTTCCTTATTTCTGCTTTGTTAAAAGTTTAAAGATTTGTTTGTATTATATGATTATATATATATATGTTTATAATAAAAATTTGTAAAATTACAAAATATCTATTTTATTTTTATAATCACATTTACATCAATCATCATTTATAAAATAGTACAAAACAAAAATAGATCTCTTAAAAATCAAAACAATATAAATATATATTTCAAACAACAAAAAATATGAATATTCTAAAAAATAAATAAGAATTATTCTTAAAAATGCTAAATCACATTACTTATTTAAAATTAACTTGAATGTTGTAAAAAATAAGAGATCATAAAAATAAAATAATGTTCATGTATGAAAAACTATTTCACTAGATGATTAATAAAATCTAAACATGCGTTTCAGGTAGCAGGTAGTTTACACATTTTTAAAAAATAACAGTCACAACTAAAAAAACAAAAGTTTCTCTTAAAAACAAAATAAACGTATTTTCACAAATAAAAAGTAATTCTTGAAAACAAAATAAAGAAATTCTAAAAACAATAAACAAATTAAGTCCCTTTGAACAAGGAAATAAAATAAAAGAGTTATTTTAAGCTTTTAAATCAAGGAAAAGATTGTTCCCTTTGAGAAGCTATAATTTCTAAAGCAGATGCCATTCTTCCAATATTAGCATTCATTGATTTTAATTCTGCCATCACTTCATTGTGCATTACTTGCACATTAGATGTTTCATTGCTAACTTTCTCACCTCTTTTTCTTTTTCTTTTTAATATTTGTACTTGACATAGCATCAATCGGAATGGATGTGTCTTCCTGGATTGATGTATCTGCAACAGTAAAGCTCCAATCCGAAACATAATCATGATCATCAATGAGACCATGTCTTTCCTCAACAAGAATATTTTCTAAGGGGAGGAGCGGGACTTCCAGTGTATTCTCTTTATTATTTTCTGCTGGAGCTTGTCTTTTGAGTCCTGCAATCAAAATTTAAATTAATATGAAATTGTCACTTTCAAAAGTAGTTACCCACAAACAATGAAACAATTGACTAGAAACACCAATATTTTTAAAAACATGTTAGGTACCTTTTTCAGATGTGGTGTTGTCACCATAAGTCGCAGTTCTTGTTCTGGAGAAGTCTTTCTTCTAAGTTTGTTAAGGCCAAATTTAATGCCGGCCCCCCTCCTGTTTGGGTCTGGTGTTTATTTACTTTTGAAGCCTTCTGTTTCGTATTTGATTTCCAATCGATAATTGTTTTTTTCCACGAATCCACACTTTTCGAACCGTGCCCCAAAGCGTTTAGCGCAGAACACATCTCTCCCCATAACTTTATATTCGCCTCTTTTCCCTGAAGATGAGATGCAAATTTGTTTGTTATAATTTCTGGGTGTTTTTCAGAATATTCTAAAATCAATTCCCAGTGGTCGCTGGTCCCCCGCACTCTATGTTTCTTTTCCATTCTGTAACGTAACATATTTTAAAATTGGAATTCTGTATAGGTTAAAGGTAATATTATTTTTACTCCAACTTTTAATTTTTGTGCATAATTTTATTCATCGAAAACTAATTACTAATTATACATATTAACATGTTTATTTCAATCAATTTTTATAAGGTGCTACAACCGTTTTAACACTTTATTCTTTCCATTTTAATGTAAATTTTACACCTATTAATTAGAAATAATAAATAAGCTTACCTTGTATTAATAAAGACGTTATTTATATTAATTCAATTGTAGGTTATCTTTGTAGTTGTTTCTAGTTTGAAATATCACTCACGTGTCACTGCGTCTCACTCAACTTAAAATGTCTCTTTCTTACTTACTGTGTTAAATGGAATACGACAACCTCAAATTTGCGTTTACAAACGATTCGATAGGGGAAAGTGCGGTGAAGGGATTCCAGTCGAAAAGTGTATTGGAGTACCAAACTTCGGTAAAAATCGTTTCGTTTCGATTCGATTGAGCATTTCGATTGATCAGAGTCCCAGCACTGTACTGTGTAGAGAGGATGCGAGGTTGCAAGAGCTACGCTTCAGGAGATTAGGCAACACACCAAACGCTACAATACATTATTAAAATTCACTAGTAAACTAGATGATGCTTGGAAGTCAGACTGATAAAACTTTAACTCCGGTTGTTCGTTTTAAACATATCGGACAATTATCAAAAACGTCTTCCTTTTAAAAACACACCCTTAGTTTATGCATCTCGGGCTGTTATCAAAAATGCCTTCCTTCTAAAATACACACTCTTAATTTCATGAGATTTATTTTAAAGTTTTAGTCTTTTCTGTGTTCATCATCTTATTTATTTAGGGTTTTCAAGAAAAGTCATAAATCCAATTCCGAAAACAAACGGCCACAATAACACAACCGCATAATATAAACCGTGAGAAATATTTTAAGTAGTCTGTAAAAATTCTAAACTACGAATATGAAAGAACAAAAATACACACCCTTAATTTCATGAGATTTCTTTTAAAGTTTTAGCCTTTTCTGTGTTCAGCATCTTATTTATTAAGGTTTTCAAGAAAAGACATATGGGCTGCGTTAACAAAGTCATAAATCCAATTCCGAAAAGAAACAGCCACAATAACACAACCGCATAACTTAAACCGTGAGAAATATTTTTAGTAGTCTGTAAAAATTATAAACTACGAATATGAAAGAACGAAAATACACACCCTTAATTTCATAAGATTTCTTTTAAAGTTTTAGCCTTTTCTGTGTTCAGCATCTTATTTATTAAGGTTTTCAAGAAAAGACATATGGGCTGCGTTAACAAAGTCATAAATCCAATTCCGAAAAGAAACAGCCACAATAACACAACCGCATAATTTAAACCGTGAGAAATATTTTAAGTAGTCTGTAAAAATTCTAAACTACGAATATGAAAGAACACCTGTGAAATTACTCTCTGCACGTGCAATCAAGAAAATATAAGTTGAAACATGTAGCGAATCAAAAAGGACACCTGCAGACAGAGAAGGTTATAAATCTGACGTCATCATAAAAGAACACCTGTGCTGCACGTGCAATCAAGAAAATACAAGTTAAATCATGTCGAAACATGTCGCGAATCAAAAAGGACACCTGCATTAGAGACAGTGAAGGTCATAAACCAAAATTCTTTAAGAAGACATATGGGCGGCGTCAACAAAGTCATAAATCAAATTCCGAAAACAAACGACTACCTGCGTTGCAAGAAAAAAGGAGCATGTGAGTGAGAGAGAGAGAAATGAACACCTGCAGTAGAAAGAGACAGGAAAGGTCATAAATCAATCACCTGTCAACGAAAAAGTATCCCCAATACTACTGATGCATTTTATGGAGGGCGTACAAATGCCGTTAAGTTACACCACAAATGCGCTCCAGGTGAAAAAATATTTTATTATGACATTTGTTCACTCTATCCGTTTATTAATAAATATGGAACTTACCCAGTCGGCCACCCTAAAATTCACGTGGGTAATGAGAATTGTTCTAAAATTAACATTCAAAATTTCAAGGGGTTAATAAAATGCACTGTCTTGCCTCCTACTGATCTCTTACATCCACTGCTGCCTATAAAAATAAATGGTAAATTAATGTTTACACTATGTAAAAAATGTGCTGAATTTTGTATATCCGAATGCAATCACGTAGACACTGAACGCCAATTTACCGGTACGTTCGTAGCAGCAGAGATTAAAAAAGCTTTGGAATTGAGATATCAGATAGTTTATATTTATGAAATTTGGGAATATGAAGTCATTAAATATGATAAAAGTCTAAAACCGGGGGGTTTGTTTGCAGGGTACATCAACAACTTTTTAAGAATTAAACAGGAGGCGTCAGGATGGCCATCCGAATGCTTATCAGATACAGATAAAGATACTTATATTCACAATTATTATTCTAAGGATGGGATTAAATTAGATAAAAATAATATTAACAAAAATCCTGGTTTGAGATTTCAAGCTAAACTTATGCTAAACAGTTTTTGGGGAAAATTAGGCCAAGGGGACGATTTAGTTTCTTAAACAATTATCGACAACCCCGTTAATTTATTTAAAATTTTGAATAATCCTGCTTGCGTAGTTCACGAGATAAATATTATCGAAGACGAACGGTTATTGGTTACACACGAAGAGATGGTTTTAGAAACTAAATATCGTCCCAACACAAATGTTGTCTACGCTGCTTATACAACGGCTCTTGCTAGGTTGGAATTATATAATTACATTTTTAAATTAGATAAGTTGTGTATTTATTTCGATAATTTCGATACAGATTCTCTAATATTTATCAATAAAAACAATAGCTTTATACCACCTACAGGAAACTTTCTTGGCGATCTTACTGACGAATTGGAAGTCGATTACGGTACAGGTAGTTAAATAGACGAATTTGTATCGACAGGCCCTAAAAGCTATGCTTTTAAAGCATTCTCGACAATGCTGAAAAACTTTGTATATATTTGTAAAGTAAAGGGTATTACACTTAATTATAAAAAGAGTCAATCAATCAATTTTGATAAAATTAAAGATATGGTTTGTAACGCTGCCGAGGGGTGCTCAGTTAACACAGCAAAACATATCACACGTACACGTGACTACAAAGTCATTTCTGAACAACGAAACAAAAAATTTCAGATCGAATATACAAAGCGAAAAATTGTCGAGGATACTTTAGAAACTTTACCTTTTGGTTTCAAAAAACAACGTCTTGATAGTAACGTAACGTAAGAATAATTTAACATGTGTTTATCCTAAAATCTAAAATGTATTAAACTGTAACTATAATATTTTGCTGATAATGTAAATATTTTAAATTTACTACTACCTTTCACATTGTATTATTATTATAAATAAATAAATTTTATGGTCAAATTGTTTTTTATTTATTATATTTATCTAAAATTGTCATTGCGTATAAACAGTAAGTATAAATTTATGTTTAAATCTTAATTAAATCATTAATCAATGAGTTGTTGAATCAATAACACCAAACAATGGCTTGTAAATTTAAAGATCCCTTTAAAAGTATTATATCAGGCCTACTTCATGTGGGAAGACTGTGTTTATAAGTAAATTTATATAAAATAATAAGTAAAATGAGTGACACGCCCTTTAATAAAATCATTTGGTTTTACGATGAATGGCAACCTTCTTACAACATACCAGATGTTATTTACCGCAAAGGACTACCCGAGTTTGAAGAGACCGATGTCGGTCAGAAGCGAACACTTGTTGTGATTGACGAGCTAATGAGGGAAGCCGATAATAAAGTTGTTGACATTTTCACAAAAGGTTCCCACTATAAAAATATAAGTGTGTTTTTTATATCTCAAAATCTGTTTTATCAGGGAAAGGTTTAGAGGGATATTTCGCTAAATGCACATTATAACATTTATTTTAAAAACCCAAGAGACAAAACACAAATTCAGTATTTAGCACGGCAAGTATCACCAGATAATACAAAGTTTATTCTGGAAGCTTATAAGGATGCTACCCTAAAACCCCATGGTTATTTGATTTTTGATCTCAAACAAGACACACCTGACGAACTTCGATACAGAACAAATATTTTTCCCGAAGAAGAACCAGTTATTGTTTACGTTCCTAAGAAACATGTTCCTAAAATAGAGCAAAAATATTATATCTTATAATGACACGCACTATAATTGATAACGCCGATTCTTTAAAATTTTTACTAAAAGTAAAACCACCAGTACGAAAAGCTTTATTAGCCTGTTCTGATAAAAAATTAGTTCACTGCATTTGTGAGTGTGTATTAAACACATTGTCGAGTAATATTCCCTTATCAAAGTACCAAAAATCAAAGTTAAGGAAACATAAATCCACTCTAAGACGTCTTGCAAAGAAAGGTGAAACAGTCATAGCTAAGAAAAAAATATTAGTCCAAAGTGGAGGTGCATTCCTACCTATAATCTGGGGCCTCTGTTATCAGGTGTATTAAGTAGTATATTCAGTAAATAAAGTATGGATCACGCCAAGCAAGTGATGCTTATATCTTCGGATAATTTAAATAAGATGCAAAGTTCATCATTATTATCGTCAAACCCTCTAACAGCCTTAGATAATGAAATGAATAACATTCTTAAATCGACAAATAGCGATTATGAAAAATGGCATCAATATGATAGTGTACTTCAGCGATATTTACATTTTGCTGGAGAACATCGGAAACCAATCAAGCTACCTATTGTAGAAAATTCCATAAACGGGAACAAAACGAACGCTGATGATGAATCGCCAGCCGAAAAAGTTATCCCCCTACAAAACGAGATAATAGATAGTTTACCTCCTACTTTAAAAATCAAAGGTAAAATGCTACTGGATTATTTAAACGATTTTGATACAATATGTTGGGATGACCTAGGACATGTAAAAGTACGAGGTATGCAGATACCCAATTCAAATATTATCGCCTTGTTTTATGACGTTTTAAGAAATAGAAAAACGGGTAGCCCTCGAGGTTGGGATAATTTTCTAGTAGAACTTAAGTTGAAAAATGTACTGATGGAATTGGTTGGAAATTTACGCAGAAGAAGTTATCTGACTACCTATTCACCTAAACCTATTTCACCCAATTTAACCAAAGTATTTCACGCAGTTTTATAACACAGGGAAGAAGTACACCTAAAACAACTAAAAAACGCTCCCTCGCGTCAATACTAGACAGAACCTTGTCTGATTACGAAGGTGAAGCTGACGATGAGTCACAGATACGTAATTTAAGCAAGTAGGAGAAGTTTAGCTGGGATTCTAAACTCTAATAAGAATTATGAAAGCGGCTTCGTTAAAATTTTATTCAGTGATACGAAACACCCTACAGCATTTACGTCGGCAAAACCGTCAAAACATCATTCCAAATTACCTATCAAAACTGTTAATGAGTGGTTAAGTTCTCAGGATCCTTATACTTTACATAAACAGGCCATGAAAAAATTTCGGACAAACTGCTATAGCGTAAATAATATTGACGATTTATTTCAAGCTGATTTGGTCGATTTAAGAAGTTTGTCCGAGTACAATGACGATAAAAAATACATTTTAACTGTTATAGATGTATTTAGTAAGTACGCATGGGTTAGACTTCTAAAAAATAAAACGGGTGGTGAGGTTGTGAGGCGTTTTTAGATATTTTTAAAAGTGATGAGAGAATATCTATTAATATTCAGACGGATAAAGGAAAAGAATTTTTAGCTAGCAAAGTGCAAAATTTATTTAAAAAATACGATATTAATTTTTATCCAAGAATTAATTTTTATGTTGTTGAAAGTTCAGACATAAAGGCATCCGTTGTTGAGCGTTTTAATCGAACAATAAAGACTAGAATGTTTAAATATTTTAGTTACAAAAATACGTTTCGTTACGTTGACGTTATCGATGATCTCGTAAAAGGCTACAACAACAGTTATCATCGTACAATTAAAACAATACCGGGTGACTATGTTAGAATAACTAGATTCAAAAATGTATTTGAAAAGGGTTATTCCAATACCTTCAGCACTGAAATATTTAAAATTGTGAAGGTTATTATGAGAACACCTGTAGTGTACCGTATCTGCGACTTAAATGGGGAAGACATTGAAGGTGTATATTACAAGGAAGAGTTACAAAAAGTAAAGTACAATCCTTTGGAGAAATTTCAAATAGATAAAATAGTCGCCTCTAAAGGAAAAGGTGTTAATCGTATGCATCTCGTCAGGTGGAAAGGGTATAACGACAAATTTAATTCGTGGGTGAAGGCATCGACAATAGAAAAAATATGAAAAAAGATTTTTACATCACTTTACTAAGTAATAATTCTATGAACTATTACCCTGAGAACAAGACATCTCACTTTTATACCAAACTACCGAAGACTATTAAATTAGGTGGCGAATGGCAGGTCGGACTTTCCGAAATACAAATCCCATGTTCGATATTTAGTGTAATCGAATTTCAAAACGCAATCTGGATTCAATTTAACAATAATGTTATAGAAAAGGACCATATAGTACCTGGAGACTACAGAAACATTGATGAAATAATAGATGAATAGATAGAAATATGAATTCATCAGAAATTCTTTTAAAACATAGAATAAATGCATCTAATGGTACTGCGAACAAAATAACTATAGTATGTGTGTCAAGATAAATGTTTTTCTGCTTAGTTTTTTGTAATTCTTCAGTATAAAATGCTCCCTTGATTGGACTACCATGATAATCTTCCAATAGATATGTTGTGGGGTTGGTAATATTGACCCGCGCGATTTTAAATAGTTCAGCGCTCCAATTGGGGGTGTACCCCTTTTCGAAAGTTGACTTCATTTTACTTATTCTAACAATATCTCCAACGCGGAACTTACGAGCGCCGGCCGTTTTGATATGAGAATATGTCGAGTTCAAAAGCCTTGCTTCATTATATAAAGTTATGTCGCAAGGTCGCATTCCGGTGGTCGTGTGCCGGCGCTTGTTGTACTCGTCGACGGTAGGTTGTAGTACGCTTATCCATTCATATTTTCCTATCAAACTGAAATGCCGATAAAGACTTCCTTTTAACGTTCGAATAAAGCGTTCAGCCATCGACGCCTTTTTAACCGTATAAGTTGAGTAATGATTTATTCCATGTTTTCTCATCAGAACATTAAATTTATCATTGTAATATTCCCTGCCTTGATCAGTTTGCAAATTTTTGGGTAATTTATGTGGTGGCTCAATCCTTTTGAAATTTTTTTTGGTGGCATTGGTAACATCCTCTTTAGATTTGCTTTTTAACGGTTCCGCCCAGGCGTACTTTGAAAAACAATCAATCATTACCAATATGTAGTTATGAGCCTTATTGTTGTTGCTATAAAGTTGAAAGTCGGCCAGATCGCTTTGCCACAAATCATCCAAACCTTTTAGGATTGTACGACGTCGATTATAATTTCGTCGCGCCGGTTTATGGAGTTCCCGGACTACTTGTTCCTTGGGCGTCTGCATCATGACTAAACCCATGTGCCTTACTACATTCTTCTTGTATATGATCAATTTTAGTGGAGTAAAAAGCAAAATTATCGTTCAGAGTTTTAGCGACATCGATTGCAAAATCAGAAATCTTAGAATCAATGTAATTCTTAATAGAAATTGTCCACTGATTTATATTTCCATCGATGTATGTCTTACTGGCACTATTTTTATCATCAACATATGTCCTACTGCTAACGGAAAGCTTATCTATTTTATCATCAACATAATCCTTACTGGCTAGCTTATCTACTTTTTCATCAACGTACGTCTTATTGCTAGTGGAGAGTTTATCAGCGTACTCCTTATTGCTGCTGGACACCTTATCGGCTTTATAATCAACGTAGGCCATATTGGAAGCGTCTAGACTATCTAAAGGACCGCCGACATTAGTAAGACGTTTTCTTACAATATCAAAGTTTTGACCATCTTCGGTCAATTCGAAACCGATGCCGGAAGGTCCTCGAGGACCCTTTCTAGCTCCTTGAGAACCACCAAACTGTCTAACTGGCATGTTTATTAATGAGTTAATGCGATAAGATAGCGCCTTTTATACAATTATACCCCCCTACCGCAGTTCCTCTTCAATTGCTATTATCTCATTTTCGTGAGCATTGTTACCGGCATTTCTTGAAGCATGCAATAAACAAAGACGATCCACAAGTTCTTCGATATTATCCCAGTATTTGTACGTAGTTTGTGCTACTCTAAGTGGAAAATCATCTCTTCTCTTTCTTTTCTTCAATGGCGCTCCTCCTCCTCTTCCTTCTTTTATAGGAGTTTTTGGACTACTGCTGGCAGCGCTTTCTTTTATTTTAGATAATTTTGGAGTGCTGCCGACATCGCTTTCTTTTAACATTTTTCTTATTAATTTATATTTTTTAGAATTAACACCCTGTACTTGTTGGTCGGGATCATAATTTCTTCGAAACGCGTTCGTTTTTGATGCTATTTTCATGTAGGTTTTGGCTTCATCGTGCGAGTAGTCTTTGGGCTTGCTTTTAAAGAGTAATTCATATAGTCCTTTAGTACCGAAGTAGGTTGAATTCTTTATTGATAGTTTATCGTCTGCTAAGAAATTTACTTGTGAGTCACCCACTGTCCAAACATTAGTGATCGGATTGTATTTTAAGCCAAATGTCTTATCATTTTCTTTGTTCTTATTAAAATACTCAAACATGTAGTGTTTTAAAAGCGGTGTGCTAGCCTCATCCCAGATTTTTTTAAATTCATCATCATCATCATCAACATCACCATCCTCCTCCTTCTTCTCCACATATTGCTCCTGCTCATCATCAACATCTTCATCATCATCAGCATCATCATCATCATCATCCATTAGTTTCACTTTATCAATTTTTGGTGATGGCTTAGTAACTTGTTTGATAATGTTATTTAGTGGATCCGTGAGAGGTTTGTAAATTGTTTCAAGAGCACTATCCTGCATAGATTTATTTAATTTTAAAGCCAACAGCTTTTTTCTGATAACCTTTTGAATTTCACAAATTCTCTTTAAATACTCTTTAGCATGAGGCTTGTTCATCTTCTCTACCTCTCTACCTCTCTACCTCTCTACCTCTCTACCTCTCTATCTCTCTACCACTCACGTGTGTTCTTCACACGTTGCCGGTTCAAATATGAATGAGCCTAAGGTACAGAGGATATGTCTATATACTTGTCCAATCCTCTTCTATAGCGACCGTCGTTCACATCGCATTCTTTATTGATAGTTAAAAAACCATATTTACACTGCCAGCATTCTCTACAAATACGTCGGAGTTTACCAAAAGACATATCGGCACCCACGTGATTATTATGAATGCGTAATAAATTCGTATCATCCTGTGCAAAGATAATCAAAAGGTTAGCGTTATCCCTTATAAGCTGCTTGGGTATTTTTGTATAAGTTTGACACAAATAGAAAGAATCAACTTAACTATGTCTACCCATAGAACAATAATCGCTAATAATATCTTGCTTCTCACGAGCAACATCATCAAATATAAAAATTGAATTTGGTAGGGCATCGTTTGGTACGATAATATCACCATTTTCACTGTACGGGAAATATTTCACATCTCTACAACCACCCAATACCTCCTCCAACATTTTATATTTAGCCTGCTTAAGGGTTTTCGAGTAGACGTAAACGTTTTCAAATTGAAGACCATTTTCAGCATACAACAGACTCAGGATAACATTGGACTTGCCGCATGCAGATGGGCCGCATATTAAACATCTTATTGAATTGGGTAATAAGTCACTATGTCGATTAAATGATTTTTCATCGAAATTACTGCCTTTCAGATATTCATCGATATTTGCTATCGGTAAAGGAATTTCCTGTTGTATCTCCTTCATGACGTACACGAAGTCTTTTAAATCATTCCCGATCTGGTCGGCTTCTTATATATATAGGGGGGAGCGCGCATAAAAATTTCACATAATGCCATTAGTCGTCGACAGTAAAGGTACTACAAGAGGTAGCGGTCTTCTCAATTCGATAATTAATAAATTACCTTTCGAGGCGCATCTACCGGGCGGATACAGATTTTGTGGACCGGGTACAAAGTTAGAGAAGAGATTAAAACGTGGTGACGTGGGTATTAATCCATTGGACGAGAGCTGTAAAGAGCATGATATTGCCTATTCAAAAAATAGTGATTTAAACGCGCGTCATATTGCCGATAAGATATTGGAGAAGAGAGCATTTGAAAGGCTAAAATCTAAAGACGCCGGTATTGGAGAAAAACTTGCTGCTCTAAGTGTGGGAACAATTATGAAAGTGAAGCGTAAAACGGGCATGGGAAGTGGAAAGAAAACGACTCGTCGTCGTCGTCGCGGCGGCAGAAAAAAGAAATCTGCCTCCGTCAAAACAGTATCGATGAGGATGGGTGTCTTGGGAAAAGCTAAAGAAGCTTTAGGGAAGATGGGAGGAAGAAAGCTCCTAAAGAATACATCAAACATAAAAAATGTCGCACAATTGAGTTTAGCAGCTGCTCGAAAAGCTATTAAAGAAGCAGGAGGTCGTAAGCGGATCAGAGTTCCACGTGTTTTAGCCCTACCCAAATCTGGAGGCATCCTGCCACTCATACCCATATTTGCTGGACTGAGTGCGTTGGGGGCGTTGACAGGTGGCGCTGCGGGCGTTGCGAAAACAGTGTTAGATGCTAAAAAAGCACAGAAAAATTTGGATGAAGCACATCGTCACAACCAGACAATGGAAGCGATTGCCTTGGGAAAAAGCGGAAAGGTCTATTTCTAAAACCATACCGCCGTGGAATGGGTCTATTTCTGTCGAAAAACTCAAAAAACTATTAGAGTCGCTTCCCAGGCGAGCCCTTACCTCCGTCGACATTCTCAAATTTGCGGCCCACATCAAACATTTCAGAGGAGTATTTATGCGTGATACGCTACCAAGTAAACCTCTTAGAAATGAATGTGCTATTGTGAATTTAGATTCGGTCGAAGGACCTGGTACTCACTGGGTGGCGTACAGAAAACAGGGCAATCAAGTAAAATATTTCGATAGTTTTGGTGATTTACATCCGCCGCTCGAAATTTTGAATTATTTCAAAGCATTTTCATCAAACTTTACCTTCAACTATAAAAGACATCAGACGTTCGGTACTTGGAATTGTGGCCATCTGTGCCTGGAATTTCTACTATAAATAGGAGGAGTTCGCACAACGGACGTCAGTCATGTCTAAGGTATTCAGCCTAAGAGGTACACAAAGTGTATTTTCGATTGATTATTTTCCGCCTTTGGAGCTTGATAAAGAGTCCACGTATCGTTTGGTCTGGCAGCATTTCATTGCTATAATTCAATACCAAACATCGAAAGTGGGCGTAACAACAAGTTTTATTTCACGCAGGGGTGTGTTAAAATTCCCACCGGTTGCTACGAAATCGAAGACATCGAAGAATTTCTAAAAAAATATTTTAAATCCTTAAAAGAGGAAGGCGGAGTAGGAAAAACCATTTCACTAAAAGCAAATCTTTCCACGCTAAAGTGTGAAATTTTAGCCAACTTTGAAATTGATTTTGGTCCAAAGGATAGTATAGGAGACTTTTTGGGTTTTTCGCCTAGAAAGCTCAGGCCCAACGTCCAACACTCCTCCGACAAACTCGTAAAAATAACTAAAGTTGAGTGCATTCACGTGGATTGTAATCTCGTACAGGGGTCGTACATTAACGAAAAACCATCTCACTCTCTCGCAGACATTTTTTTAGACGTACCGCCAGGGTACGCTGTCACCTGGATCCCTCAAGAAATTTCTTATCTAGAACTAAATACTTATACAATTTCTAACCTAACAATCCGACTGATCGATCAGGACGGTGATCTGGTTAATTTTTCGGGCGAAACAATTTTAATTAGATTGGAATTGAAGAAATGGGAATAAATTTCTATTCCGAACCCTCCCACCACCACACTCCTATAAATAGGATGTCGGCTAAGAGGAGGATCAACAGTAGTTGTAAAGGTGATAACCTGTTAACACCTAGCGTACGGAGCAAACTTATTGCTTTAGGCTACAATGTCGTCTCCAAGAATGCTCGATCTTTTCGAAAGAGTTGATTATGATGAGAGAATTATCAAAAAAGAGGTACATTATTACCTTCCGCGAGCGTCCAGCTTAGAAAACAATGACGAAATAAGAATTTTAATTCAACAAGAGGACTTGTACACATGTCCGGCTGAAAGTCGAATATACTTGTCGGGTAGTGTGACTTCTAGTAAGGCGGATGATGAACTAAATTTTGTGCGCAACGCTTTCGCACATCTATTTGATGAAATTCGTTATGAAATAAATACGGTCGAAGTGGATCGTGTGAGAAATGTGGGCGTAACGACATCGCTTAAAGGATACATTTCTTTTGATGAATCGGAAATGACTGGATTGCGGCTGGCAGGATGGGACGAAACTGGTAAACATCAGACGTATGAAAATAAAAAATTCTATGCATCAATACCGCTCGGGTGTCTGTTGGGCTTCTTTGAAGATTACAAAAAAGTTTTGATCAACGTAAAGCAAGTGCTTATTATACAACGCGCTAGATCTGATGTGAATGCCTATGTAGGCGCGAAAGATATGAAAATTAAGTTGGACAAATTACAATGGCACGTTCCACATATTTATCTAAATGATGAGCTAAAACTCAAAATGTTGAAACATTTGAATTCCAATACTCCTATCCTGTTACCGTTTCGTAAATGGGAATTATTTGAGATGCCATCCCTACGACCCGTCACTAGCGATGTGTGGTGTGTCAAGACGTCAACGGGTTTGGAGCGGCCGCGCTACGTAATTGTGGCGTTCCATGATAATAAAAAGGATAAAGAAAATGCTGACATGTCCAAGTTTGATCATGTGAATATAAGAAACATAAAAACTTATCTAAACTCTGATCCGTATCCATATCATCAAATGAATTTGGATTTTGATGCAAATGAATATATAATAGCCTACACGAATTACATGGACTTTCAAAGGAGCTACTATCAGCGTACGAACGCGAACCCCTTATTGGACTATTCGTCATTCAAGTCGAACGCCATATTCGTCTTTGATGTTTCCAAACAAAATGAAACGATAAAATCGGCTCAAATTGATCTAAAGATTGAAATGGAGGCAACAAAAGCTTTTACCACCAAAATTTGTGCATATTGTTTGATCATACACGACAGCGTTTACCAATACCAGCCCCTAACGAATATAGTTCAGAAAATTGGATAAGCGCGGAGGTGGTGCACGCATGCGCTTTCTTTTACATAATGCGGTGTTAATGTAAAAGTTGCGTTATTTCGAAGGTAGACTCGATGCAGTCAAGATGGGTGATCTACTATTTGAAAGCAGCAGAATTGGTGCAGCCGATGATCTACTACTACTACTAAAACGACGACGACAAGGAAAGAACATTATAAATAAAATAAAATAAAATTGTATTTTTAGACATTCAATTTGCTGGAAAATGTCCGAAAGAAATGGCCATTACAGAAGATGGTTGCGTCGTTATGACGTTTATATTTAAACCGACCGTCCCATTTAAAGAGCTTACAAGAAAGGAAAAGAAGACAGTTAAATGGTTGGAATATAATCATCATCGCATAGGATACAATTCCGGCAACATATAAGTACGATATTTTGAACATATTCTTAAATATTTTTTAATACCCACGTATCCGACGACTACCACCATCTACGTAAAGGGACATCAAAAAAAGAATATTTTAACCAACATACTGCCTCCAGAGTGTACGGTGATTAATTTAGAAGAAGATGCTGCCTGTCCTAATTTTACACAAAAATGGTCTTCGTGTTCATATCATAATCATTAATCATGATTATAATGTTTGTGCTATATCAAATGTAATTACATTATATAATTATATAAAAAATAAAAAACAATTAAAATAATTAATTTTATTTTATTTAATACCAAAAATACAAAAAATAACAAAAATATAAAAAAAATTAATCCAGCTCCATAATACTGTAATGGCCCCAGGGAAGTGTGTTGTGCGAATGCGGTAGCAGATATCTTTTATCGTCATACGGGCTTAGGGAAATCTTCTTTTGTCTCACCGTATATACTTGATGATCTCAAGGAACGTATCGAATTTTGTTCATGCGAAAATTCTATTCGCTCCATCAGACATCTTTTATAGTCGTCAAAAGAGATCTTGTTTTTGACGACGTAGGATTTAACGCCCTTCGCCTTTTTTACGCACGGATTTTTATTTTCTGGCACATAATACGCATACATTTTTGCCCTCAACCCAATATATTCCGTCATCACCTTACCGACGTTCTCGTCCTTCATCAGACCCGGCACTTTTTTGTTCACACGAGGCATATCATAAATATTATCAGAAGGATAATCGGACGTATCAAAATAGTGGAGGTTTTCCTTCATGTCCGCATAGATGTCGGCTGTTTCAATTTTATAGAACAACGAATCCGTATCACCATAGAGCGCCATACATTTATCGCCGTACTTGGTCTTCATATACCCATAGTGAAACTGATATAGTATGGTCTTTGAGATATCTAGTATACACATCCCCACGTATATGGGTTTATTGAAGACCACCTCCGTTTTAAGCATTTCGACGAGAACCAAATCATCGGCCATTATATGGCTGCGATAAAAGTTCGGCGCTGACACGGCATTTTCCACTCCGTACCTTCCTTCCCATTTTCTTAGCACTTTTATTATCCTCCTATTGCGAACATTTTCCATCGTTTTTCCAAATACCGCGTTGTTCATCAACTTGAAATAATTTTTTCCGAAGTCGGTTGTTGCACTCTGACGCAACTGTGTGTTCAGGTCGATGTACTTTATCAGCCATGCACTCTGTTCGAATTGGAGTACTCGATGAATGTTTGTTAGCACAAGCCCATTTTTTAAATATTGTTGTAGGTTCGTATAGTGGATGACGTACTTATTTTTGGGTAAGAGGGTTGCCAACATTTTTTTACATTTTCCGCCGGGTGGTAGTCCGAGTTCGGGTGCCATGGGAAGATCGGCTTGTACGTCGTGGATGTTTACGGGATACTCTAAATCCACTTCCAAAATGTATCCACGCGGACTGTCGGCCGGCACATTTAAAAAATAGTCCGCTTGAAAGCCTGCTGGTGATCTATCCATCCATTCTAAGCGTCCATAGGGCAAATGTTGACTCATCGCCCACGAGTACATCGCATTTATATCGTAGTACATGAGATACGATGATGGTTATGATGGATCGTAATCTTCCAAGTATTTGTTGTTGGCCTTTGCGTATCGATGTGTGCATTGTGTTAGTCCTCCTCTAATTCCCTTCTCCAAAAACATTAAGATCTCTACGTCCTGTATCATATCGAGCTCCACCTTCGTACATTTTAACATTGCATCCCAACTCAGACCGGGCGCGGAAAAATAATGTGCTGGATCAAGATGGTGGTTGGTTAAGCTCTGATCACGAAAACATTCGAATATATCGGCCAACAGCAGCACGTCCGTTTTTAAATACAGATCCGAGTACTCGCCCAATGTTTGTACTTCGAATTCGCTCCAGATCTTTTGAGCATGTTCGTATTCGTCCACCGATAAATCGCTATCATAAATTTTACTATGAAAAGATGTTATGGGTGGAAGTGTTTCTTCCTCCAATCGCTCTAAACCATTAATGTAGTCATACGGAAATACTCCCTTTCTCGTTAGAAGGCTGAATTTTTCCGCGTCCAAGTACTTAAATTCTCTCCGGAGTATAGGTTTTTCTTTCAAATCTTTGGCTAATTTGTCCAATGAAGACGCCATAAATCGAAAAGAATCACAAAATTTGAATGTTATGCAATTCTCGTCATGTCCTACGCTTTTAATCATCCCAATAAAGTTTTGTGTGTTGTGCGGTATTATGGATAATTTTCCTTGTAAATTCTGTCGGACTACGTCGTTCATTAAAAAGTGAGCATCATAACCGCTGAAATTGTGAAAAACTACGGAAATGATGCGACTATCTTGATAATTTAAATTGCATTCGTTATGGGCGGGACCACGATAACGTCCTGTGAAGTGACAATGATCTCGCACTCTAACAGCATCTTGTTGAAAAGGGTTTTCGCAGATATGGCATTCCTTAGCTTCAACGAACGCAATTTTTTGTTCATCCGTTAAATTATCCATGGGTATGGGACATTCATATACAGTCGTAACGTTCTCGGCAATATCGTAGAGCTCCGCACATAGCCATTCTCCGCAATTTGGTCCTCTATATTGTCGATAGTACGACAATGTATCATCGTAGGTACATTTTAAATAATATCCTACGCTAAAGGGCTCATGTTTTTGGTACTTTCGGCTATTTTCCCCACACCATTCATCGCACTCCTTTAAAATACACTCAAAATCGGCATATATTATGAAAGGAACCTTTTCTTTATTTTTATAATTTACAAATTTCACCTTTCCATTGGGTATCAACTTAATTTTACATTCGTTCATTTGACCACATCTTTCTTCGTGCTCACTTAGCTGAATTTCGGTGGTGAAATAATGTAAACACCTATCACAAATGTGTTTCCTGCGTTTACATTTACTTAGTTGGGATGATACTAATCGTGACAGATTTTTTATCCACACATAATGATATTGGACGAGATCAACATCACCATCCTCCTGCAGATCCTCCTCTTCCATCGTCTTGTACTTGTCCGCCACCATTAATAAATTTACATGTGTATTTCTTTTTTCTTCGCTCAAGTAGGATGGTTCCACCGAATAGCCCTTCTTCTTTAGTTTTAATACATACACATTTATGGAAATATTATTATTTTTTTCGAATAAATTAATTTTTCCCCTTTGTATTGGGAACGTTATGCCCTCCAAATTTAATACTTCTCCATAATGAGGATACGAAGACGTTCTTTCCGCGTGGTTTCTGGCTGGATGAAGGGCTGACACCACTGCCCACGCAAAACATGCGTTATCCCTGTTTTCAATATTTATACATGCTTTCTTACGGTGTATTTGAGGCGGTACGGGAACATATGATGCCGCCCTTAGAGGTACATGTTTATTAATCTTTATGGTCAAACTTATAATTTCATCCAAAGCCCAGCCGCTTCCCCTCTCTTGAAACTCCTCCAATTCCGTAAGAATCGACGTCAATATATTGTCAACATACCATGTGACCAAGTCTGTATCCCTGCTTATCATTGACGGCATTTTTGAATTTATGTATTTAACGTCTTCAATCTCTTCACCCGCGTTACTCATCCTAATAAATTTGCCGCAAAATACTGCGTATACCTTCAAAAAGGGTTCCTTTTTCAAAGCGTTTTTTAATCTAAGCCCACACATCTTCCCACAATCTTCCATAAATACGATGGGATCCTTGTGTCCCAAATTTACTATGACTCCAGTACGCATCCTTGAATTAAAGGCAGATTCCATTTCTTGCCACTTAATGAGAGAAGACTTCCTCGCTCTAACATTACCGCCAGCACCTCGATGTAATTTTGTTTTTAATAGCGTGCGACAACTCACAATATTGGCGATGGATGCTAACAAAGCCTGTTTTGTACCAACAGCAATCACCTTTTTCATCCCACGCCTTATTAGTCGTATACTTTTGGAGCAGTGTTTTATAATCCTATTAATACTAATAGGATCATCACCATCAACTGTTTCGACCAATTTTCGGCTGAGGTTAGCCATATTTTGGGCAGTAGTCGGGATTAAAACTGGCTCCATTGCAATTAACGTTATTGTATTTGCGAATTTGAAAATCGAACTGATGCTGTAAACAAATTGTTCCCCCTTTTATATGACACCAAAGTCGCCGATGAGTAAACGTCTGGACGCACCGCAATTTGCAAAAACCGCAATATGTGTTGTTTATCGCGATGATTCAGCTAAATTCATGTATACGCTTGTTAGAACAATTAAAACTCACCTCTTATCATCAATTATTTAGAAGTCAGTCTACATATTAAACCACAAAATGCACTCACATAAAAAAATAAGTTAGAACAATTAAAACTCACCTCTTATCATCAATTATTTAGAAGTCAGTCTACATATTAAACCACAAAATGCACTCACATAAAAAAATAATTAGTTCTTATCAACAAAATTATAATAATTTTATGTTTCCACAATTACTCTAAACTAACAAATAAGTATAAAAAAACTAATTAAATCACCTAAAACCAATTAGTTTAATTACTAATATTTTTATTTTTTATCAACAAATTACAATAATTTTCATGTTTACATATGTTAGCACGCTCAAACCACGATATTCGTCAAGGATTAATTAAAATTCATAGCAAAGTGTATAACAAAATACGCGTACATAAAATTAATTCTTATCAATACATTATATTAATTTTATACCATAGGCGCTACCACAATTACTCTAATCTAAGAAATAAGTATAAAAAAACTAATTAAATCACCTAAAACCAATTTGTTTAATTACTAATATTTTTATTTTTTATCAACAAATTACAATAATTTTCATGTTTACATATGTTAACACTATCGCATGCTTATTACTTTTATTTTTTTATCAATAATTACAATAATTTTCAGATTTATGTCAATTAATTTTAATTTGTAAAAACTTTTATTTATTATTATCAATACAATTACAATAATTTTCAGATTTACATCCTCCCCTATTAAATATTCTACGAAAAAAAAACGGCAAGGACGTGTGCATCTCTTAGCATCAATTATTCTAAACTCCAATTACTTTTAATTTGTAAAACTTTTATTTATTATTATCAATACAATTACAATAATTTTCAGATTTACATCCTCCCCTAAATAACAATAATATTCAAATTTACAAATATTCAAGGAAAAAAATAATTAAACCACAAGAAATGTTTATTACAAAAAATAATTAAACCACAAGATGGCGCTTTATCTACTCAAGGTCAAAGACACACTAGCACAACTCGACGACTTACCAAAAGGACACGGACTTAGAAAAATTACTACAAGGTCACGGACTTAGAATCCGGATTTGGGGTAGAACCCTCATAGCTTATACTACTGCCAACTAATCACTTAAGCGACGTCGCGTCGGCAACCAGTTTCTTTTGAGTGTGAATAGCGCCTAAGGTATATACAGTTCCAAATATGTATCAGGGAAGATAAGTTTAAAATCGTGTAATTTGCTATTTATCAATAGCAAATTACCATTCGCAGTATGCAATACGGTTTAATTGGAATTGAATACCGCACTTGATTCTTGATCATTTTCTAATTTCATGTTTTATCTTGTATGAACCTTAAACGATAATATTTTAAACGATCTAATCATTTTAAAATAAATATTACAAACAAATGTCCCAGTTCAAAAATGAGATCTGAATATTTAGTTATTTTTTCTTCCTCTTTAGCTACAACACTTTTCTCTCCTGTACACGCCATTTCCATAATAATTAATTCTTTACTTTTAGTGGCCATTAGCGCCATATCCGGTTTGTTGGCTGATACTTTATTAGTAGTTGAAAAAGCGAAATTCCAGAAGATTTTACAATTTTCTCCTCTGGAAACTACTTCATCAATATACCGTACCGAAATATTCAGGTCTATTCCATATAAGAGTCTTAAGTAAATCACCATAAATGCACTGTCATGTCTGTATATATAAAAACTAGGTGCATATTTTGGATATGCGGATAGTAAATGCATCGTTGTCTCTACGGAAGATTTACACGCTCTACAGATAATGCCACGGCTGTTGATTCCCAAAACGATAAACTGAATTGACCGTGTATATTCTTTTCTATGTGATCATTTAATTTTTTACTTTGAATTATATTTTTTAAATTAGCTTTCAGGTCTACCTTCTAGTTTTCCTATCTAATTCTAGCGGTTCATTTACTTTCAATTTAAGAGCACCAAAGGTGTGTGAAATAGTCGCCACGGCTAAGGTATTAGTGGCTTTAATTTTGTTAATTCCTGTGAGCTCTGACTTTCAAATCTCTGAGAGAATGCTGAGATATGTTTTGTCAATGACGATTTAATATCACTAATATTTTGCATCTTTCTTTTCTTTACACCAAGGTAAGTATAAAACTCATTATAAGGAAGATGTTGGATTTCAGTACCGTCTATTAGTACCATATCTTCATCTGTTTCCTCTGGAACTCTTCCTCTTTCTAGAAGGAAAGTGGCACACTTACTTAAACCAAGTTTAGTGTTCTAGAGTGTCATTACCCCTTAAGTAATATAGCTAAATCTAAGTTGTGTGCAGTGACTTCTTAACCAAAAAATGTAAGAAAAACAGATGTTTTAAGGCGGTAGTTTTCCGAGTGAAGCACAAATTTGAACTTTGTGAAATTTCAATATGAGTGGACGGTTATTAACTTCAGGGTAATTAACGATGGCTTTTATGATAATATTAATAGATTCTATCAATAATATAATTGTCCATGGTGTATGTATTTCTTTTATAAAAATCAAATCAATTTCTTTTCAATTATAGCCTTTATTTGAAATACAATTTTTTTATTAAAAATAGCTAATGCATTTTCGATCCTTAAATTTACAATTTTTTACATAAGTCATTTTTATATGAATTTTTTAAAATATTTTTCAAGCCTGATGATGATCTAAGGATCGAAAATGCATTAGCTATTTTTAATAAAAAAATTGTATTTCAAATAAAGGCTATAATTGATAAGAAATTGATTTGATTTTTAATAGATTCTGGTCAAAATTAAAGGCATTTAATTAGAGACAAATAAGGTAACCATGGAAATTGTCCATTACAACCCATATAGCAAATTTAAATTTAAAGGCCTTTAAACTTAAATGATTTAACCAGAATCTGGGTATAAATCCCCTATACTTTCCACCGGAACAGTAAGTCGTCTTTGTCTGTGATCTTTGTCGATGATCGGCAAAAAATAGTGATGATATACAAATAGAGGTATTATTAAATTTGAAATCTGATATTGACGAAGAAATTGCTGTTAAATTTAAATTTACAAGATTAAATATTAAACCCCAAGAGATATGCGAACATTTTCCTTGAAATGTGGTTTTGATAAAAATAAAAATCATATGGTGCTTCGTTCAAAGAAACAGTTTTGAGATTTATAGAATTCCACCTCTGCGATAAGCCTCTTCTTCTCTACGGCGTATTTTGGTAAAACCTGCAAAATTGTTGACTTTTTTGGCAATATCGGCTTTCACATAATGCCACACTATAACCCTGCCGATCTTATCTTGAAGCTTGTGAAAGGATCCCTCAACGTATATCAAAAGATAGTATAAGCAGCAAGAGAAGTTCATAAAGGTAAAGAATACCCAACGGAGCTTCACGATTGCATTTATCTCCAAGAAAAATACGTAGATCAAGCTGGACGATTTTAGATCAATTACATCCTCCAACATTTCCGCATCTAGATCGTATTACAAATAGTAATTTAGCATCTGAAGATATGTTAAACTTCATCGAACCTGATATTCGTCGATTATGGTTGGATACAGTAGTGAAAAGAGTGATTCTGACTCTTATTTCTTGTGGCCTACGAGATTTTGGGTGCAGTTAAAAGTGTTGTCCAAAGAAACTTTCAAGAGACTCGTCCTTGAATGTTGTCGAAATTAAATTGGGTGCAATACATTGGTTGGTTTGGGTTTATTAGCAGCGCTTATGTAGTTGCAATTGGAGCGTGAGGAGGAAGCTTTTCATGATATCCAAGGTTGGATGTTTTTCTCGACGACTTATTGGAGGTTATTTGGGCATTATGGTGCTTTAAGTTCGTTTCCTTCGGAATTCTAATTGATAAATAAAGAAAAAATATCGGGGGTTTATAGGTTGAGCGAGTATTATCTTGCAAAGATGGTGGGTAAATTACCGTTAACAGTGACATTACCTACTATACAGTGAGCGGCAAAATTATGGAATAAATTCAATAAAACTGAAACCATAGGTTTTTCAAAAAAAAGTTTCGAATAAAAGTTGTTTGGTTTAAAGGTATAATCACTAAACATATTTTTATTTTTTATTTAAAATTTGTTTTCAAGGTCATTTTAAGGTCAACATTGTTTTTTTTAAATGCAAACCTATATTTTTTCTAAAAGAAATTTACAGCTCTTCAAAAAATAAGCAACTTTTATCTAAATCATTTTTTATACCATTCTTAGTTTTGAAGTTATACCGAGTTTAACATTTTGGATCGTAAACTTTTATCCCATTGAAATCAAGTGTACTTTACCCTAAAATGTAATTATGTGATGACGTCATCATTTTTAAATAGCAACAACGTTTATTTGAATTTAGCATTTTAGATCGTAAATGTCTTAAAACATAACTATTTTGTCCGATTAAAGCCAAGTGGGACTTAAAATGTGAAAGAATCTACATTAGCATTACAAACAATAAACAAATAACACACTTTTGAAATTTTTTGAATGTTGTATAATGAATTTCAATCGTATTAAATTGATTGATTTTACAAAAGGCATGATTTTTGGCTCGACCAGCGTTTGCTTAAATTTAATAATATCATTTTTATTAATCGCCTTGCAATAACGTAAGCAAATAAAATAATGGCTCGCTTAAATGAAACTCAACGGATTGAAATTTTGATTCTCGTTGGATGCGGAGATAAGACCAGAACTCAGCAAGAGGTATGCACTATGTTTAATGCAAAGTATCCAGATAGACCTATCAGCCAATCCACGGTTAGTAAAATCGAGAAAAAATTTAGAGAAACTGGACATGTTAAACATATTCCAAATGCCGGGCGTCCTGCTAAACTTAGGGAAAATGTTAAAATTGATATTTTGTTAAGTATTGAGGAGAATCCTCATAGTAGTTCTCGACAAGTTGCAGCAGATAATGAAATCAGTCAGCGATCTGTATTACGTTTTTTAAAACGAGAAAAGTACCATCCTTATAAAATACAACTAGTCCAGGAGCTCAATGAAGATGATCCCGATCGCCGGATGCAATTTTGTGAAAATATGCAGGATTTATGTAACCGCAATCCACAATTCCTTCGCCAAATCGTTTTTTCGGACGAAGCCACTTTTTCCTTAAATGGCGTAGTGAATAAACAAAATTGCCGGTATTGGAGCAGAGAGAATCCTCATTGGATGAGTGAGGATCATACTCAATACCCTCAAAAACTTAACGTTTGGGCAGTCATAGTTGACAATCGAATAATTGGCCCTTTTTTCTTTGAAGAATCACTCACGGGGCAGAGGTATCTAGAGTTTTTAAGAAATGATCTTGTACCTGCCCTAGCAAACATATTTCCGAATGAAAATGATCCTGACTTACCAAATCCTAACATCTGGTTTCAACAAGGTGGTGCACCTCCACACTTTGCACGTCCAGTACGGGAGTTTTTAGACACCTACTTTCCTGGGAGGTGGATTGGCAGACGAGGACCGATGGAATGGCCCCCAAGGTCCCCTGACCTAACACCCCTTGATTTTTTCTTGTGGGGATATTTAAAATCCAAAGTCTATCTAAACAAGCCACAAAATCTAGAGGATTTAAAAGATCGACTTAGGTACGAAATTCGTAGAATAAGTCCCGAAGTCATTCGCAATGTTCAAGAAGAATGTGTTCATCGGTTTGCCTATTGTCAAGAGGCCGGTGGATGCCAATTTGAACATCTGATTTAATAGAATTATGGGTTTGATATGAATTACATTATTTTTTTATTAACTGTATTAAATTAAAGAAAAAATTTGTAGCTTTTTCGGAAAAGCTACAAATTTTTTCTTTAATTTAATAATTAACGGACACGAATAATCAACAATTAACTGTATTTAGTTCAGTTTTTATTAGGAAGCAGAAAAAATGTTGTTGCTATTTCAAAATGATGACGTCATCACATAATTACATTTTAAGGTAAAGTACACTTGATTTGGATGGATCCGTTTTCCCCTGAAATTTTGGTCGCACGTGCAGTTTGTAAAATTTTATTGCAAGCATGGCAACGTCTTTCCCCTGGAGTTGCGGAGCAGGTAGAAAAGGATTAGGATTGTTCTTCAACCCTTATTGAATATTCCTCGAAATTACTTATTTTAGTTTAGTCATATTTTACTCGGCAAAGTGAACTTGTGCTCGTTTCAAAATGCAAGCTACATACGCGGAAAAACATTATTGGTTCTTGAAAGTGCTAAATTTTATCATGACAGCACTATGAAAACAGGTGAAATTAAATGGAGGTGCATCAATAAAAAATGTAGAGCCAAGTTATACACTTTAAAAGGCAGCAATGTAATATCAAGAAAAAATGGTGATCATAACCATGACAAAAATCAAGCTGCTATTGATGTCCAAATATTTTCAAATACATGTAAAAAACTCGCAACTGAAAATATTACGGAGAAACCTGTCAACATTATCAGAAATGCATTAGGGTCGATTCCTGAAACTATAACAACCCAAAATATAAACAATGCTCGTAAGGCGATATACTCCACAAGAAAAAAACATTACCCCACTAAATTACCCACAACAATTCAGGAATTACATGAAATTATAGATACTATGGACTTAAGGACGAACCGTAATGAATTTTTTTTAATGGAAAATGATCACATCAACAATATTATAATATTTTCTTGTGAATCGAATATAAAATTTCTAGCGAATGTAAATAAAATTTACATGGACGGTACCTTCACATATTGCACAAAATTTTTTTGCCAGTTTTTTACAATCCATGCGATTAAAAATGGGAACTATGTACCATTAGTTTTTGCTTTACTGCCAAGTAAAGACTCAAAGACATACTCCAAACTTTTTCAAAACGTTAAGATTATTTTCGAAAAAGTAAACAGAACTGAATTTTTACCGGAATATGTTGTTTCTGATTATGAAAGGGCAATTCAAAAATCAGTAGAAGAAATTTGGCCGCTTTCTACTATTATCGGGTGCCGCTTTCATCTGCACCAATCCTGGATAAAAAAAATTAAAAAATTGGGACTTCAAAAATGTTACAACAATAAAGAAAGTGAAGAAGGAAATTGGATTCGGAAAACATTTTCTTTGACATTTCTCTCCCCCCATAACGTTGGTGATGTATTTATTAATACGCTAATGGAAAATATCCCTGATGATGAAAAAATTAGAAAGTATGCAGATTACTTGGTCGACACATATATATCCGAAGAAGCTACATATCCACCATCAGTTTGGGCAGAAAATTCTGCCACCTTGGAACGAACCACCAACAATTGCGAATCATTCCACGCGAAATTTAATAATTCGTTTTATTCTGCCCATCCCACCATCTATACATTCATAGAAAGATTGGTTCAATTTCAGACAGACACATATGTAAAAATGCAAAGTGTTAGTGCAAGAAAAGTTAACAGCAATTTTAAAGTGAAATATACTGTTATTAATTCTTATATTGAAAAATTGAACAGAGGGGAAATAGAAATCAACACCTTTTTAACAGAAATTTCAAAAATTTATGTAAAATGAACTATATATAAGTATATATACCTATATATATATTCATATATGTAAATGAAATAAACATTATCAAACTTATATTTTTTTTAAGTTTTTGCTAATTTTATTTTTCATATTTTAATGCCAGTTTATAAACTTATAAATTTATTTCTACAGTTTTTATTTTTGTTCTTATTAATTTCTTATAGTATGTAGTATTTTGTTATAATTTTTATTATGTTTTGTTTTGCAATAGTTTTTATTATTTTATGCCATTTTTTATTTTTGTTTGTTTTGTAATAGTTTTTATTAAATTGTATTAGTTCATATTATTGTATTTATTTGTTTTTATTAATCAAAAGTGTACTTGCAAGTTTGAGTTGATCTATATTATTTTATTTTATAAATTTTGTTTATGTTAACTTTACACCCATAATGTTTCTACATTAAATTTATTTATTTATTTTTTGTCAATTGATCCATTTTATTCATTTTACAATTCTTCCTTTTGATTTACATTCACTTTTTTAGTTTTGATTTTTTTAATATATTTAATACAATAATAATAAAATTGTATTTTTATTAATCCAATAACTTTTTTATTTATCCGATCAATCAAGCCATTAAAAAACGAACCCGTAGCTGGTATACATTTATATAAATTTACATAAAACCTGATAAAACCTAAATATTAAATTAACAGAATCATTTACTTTTACCGAAATTTTGATCGTTAATTTGTAAAAATATTTTAAGGGAGATTTTCGTAAACCACAGCCAGGGGAAGAACGTTATCGGATTATAAATATTATTTAATTGCACAGGGGAAAGACGTTGTAGGATTACGAAATTTTAAAAATTCCAGGGGAAAACGGATCCATCCCTTGATTTCAATGGGATAAAAATTTACGATCCAAAATGTTAAACTCGGTATAACTTTAAAACTAAGAATGGTATAAAAAAATGATTTAGATAAAAGTTGCTTATTTTTTGAAGAGCTGTAAATTTCTTTTAGAAAAAATATAGGTTTGCATTTAAAAAAACAATGTTGACCTTGAAATGACCTTGAAAACAAATTTTAAATAAAAAATAAGAATATGTTTAGTGATTCTACCTTTAAACCAAACAACTTTTATTCAAAACTTTTTTTTGAAAAACCTATGGTTTCAGTTTTATTGAATTTATTCCATAATTTTGCCGCTCACTGTATATCACTATATATCATATCCCATGTTGGGTGTTCATTCGCCAGTGGTATTCTTTACACAACTAGGGTTTTTATAATTGAACAACATAGTTGCGCTCGATATTTAAGGTCCGCTATCTTGGTCTACCGCTGGAGCACCCAAACGTGTGCCTTGGTGTTTTCTCGAAGCTAGTGATGCTTTACCCGGTTAAGCGAGCCACCACTACCACAACCGTAAATCGGATGCAGAGATATTTTCCGGAAGTGGGTATTCCCCAACGGCCGCTGAGTGGTCATGGCACACTGTTTATCTCATGGGCGTGGTAGCTAATTTTGTAGGATCATGACGTCCAATTAATATTTTCTTCCATGCTACATTCGCAGGATAACCCTGTGGAGCAGGTTATGCGGGAGTTCTGTCGCCTTAGCTGCACGTTCTCCAGTTTCAGTTCATGTTGTCCCACCCACGTGTTCATCATTTTGATTAGTCTGTTTGGTATTCTTCAACTTCCACCTCTGTTTTGTCTATAATAATCTGGGGCGAAAAATGTTGGCTGCCTGTTGTAAAGCACATTCCATAGTAAAGGGCGTATGACAGAGCCCTATGGTATTGGGCTTAAGACAGAGCCCTGTGGTATCGGTCCCAAGACTTTTAGGTATCGGGCTTAAGACTAGTCCCTGTGGTATTTTTTGTTAATACACATTTGTTTATATAAATTTTAAATACACAGAGTAACTTTAAAGTTACAACTTCGTTTAAAATTAACAGTAATCGAGAGTGTTATCAATTAAAAACAGTTATTTAGGTAACGATAGTGTAAAATTTTTTGCACGAACAGAAAGAAAATTCATAATTTATTGTAAAAGTGATAAAATAATATTCAAACTTTCATTGGCTGCGTTCAACAGATTTAGCGGTAGTAGTAACCAGTAGATATAACGTCAAATAGTTGACACTGCATTTAATTTTTATTAAATTTAGAAATAAAGCTCCGGAGCATCACTCCGTATTTTGGAGGATGGAAAGCACCTATGAAAAAAAAATGATCATCTCCTAGCAACCGGTACCAAATGTCATTTTTATAATAGAATTTTATTGTCATATTATTTAAACTTTTCAAAATTAATTTAAAAAGTGAAAAAAAATTATTCATTAAAATTAATACTCATTTCTATACTTATGCGTATAATCCGTCCTTGGCAAGAAGAAGTGATCGATGAGCATCCTATTGTTCGGTAGGCAAGGAGTATACAAGGACTACCTGGATGGATTACTCACCTTCAGCTAATAATAGTCGACAGGCAAATAACCATAATGGATGTTGAAGATGAGGTCGTCTTAGAAGGTAACCAGCGTGAATTACAACTATATGTAAGGGAATATAATGCTAGTGCAAATGAAGGCCAAAATCCTGTAGAGCGTTTCCAAAAATACATTCTTAGAGTCCTGATTATAGGAGGGGCGATATTAATAATTATGTCTTGCTTAAGAAGACGAAGATCACAAATATATAATAATAACGTCAATAATAAATAATTTTTTGTTGATTCTCGTTTTCTTTGTCCAGTCAGTACGATTTAATAATACTTACAATTTTTCAAAACTTTAGTTGTAACACAGGCAAACATTATAATCGAACAAAATTTATACAGGTAATTTTAAGGTTGAAATGTGACGAAATCGAGAACGAAATCATCGGAGGAGGATAATGAATTTAATAATTTACAAATCAAATTTTGACTCCTCTGTTATAGATTCGTAGTTAGATGAAGCATTCAATTTAGATTTAGATCTTAGTTAATTTATAAGTAAATCCACTTAATTTTCTGTAAATATCCTGTTTATTTTTATATTGTAATATTATGACGACCATTTTCTTTTGATTTCTAAATTATGACTATTGATATTTTTATAATTAAAACTTTGTACCACATTATTTGTGTTAATTCGCATGTCCTTAATTGAAAACAATTTCATTCCAAAAAGTAGTAAGTAGTAAATTTCTGAAAAAGTTGAGTTTTAAAATTAACAGTAATGCAGAGTGTTATCAATTAATAATAGTTATTTAGGTAACGATAGTGTAAAATTTTTTGCACGAACAGAAAGAAAATTCATAATATGTATATTGTAAAAGTGATAAAATAATATTCAAACATTCATTGGATGCGTTCAACAGATTGAGCGGTAGTAGTAACCGGTGAATCTAACGTGAAATAGTTGACACTGACATCCACCGGTCGCCATTTTTTCCATCGCATTTTATTTTTATCAAACGTAGAAATAGTTTTTTTAAATGAAATCTAATAAAAGTGTTAGTCTCACTTATTCACACGAAAGTTTTGTTCATGCCATTGAAGAAACGTCAAAAAAACATGATTAATTGAATGAAAAACTAAGATTTTTTAAAAGTCGTTCAGCAGACATTTAATCGATACCCACCGGAGTGCTTGCGGTAGATTACCTCCCGGTAACCTGCTAAACACGCATAGTGAACAGATATCCAGTGCGAGGGTATTTCTGATTGTGTAGCAAAATTAATGATTAAATTTGTGATTACATTATGGCGAGTGACATCCGTGACGTTCTGCAATGTATAATGTTTGGTTAGGCCTGGCTATTTGGAAAGAAGCCAACATTATACTCATTCCAAAAGTTTCGAAACCAACTGTACTTTCTGAGATTAGACTAATATGCACCTTACCTACTCTGTCAAAAATATGGGAACATATAATGGACAAACTATTACGAAACTACCTAAAACAACACCACGCAATTCTACCAGCAACTCAATCCGGTTTTAGGCTGACGATTTGATCAAAGCAACAAACGATAATATGGTTAGCGTCTTAATTCTTCTGGACTATTCTAAGGCATTCGATTCAATTAGCCATGAATTGGTGGTTTGAATCTTAAGATATTCGGGTCTTCATACATCAGCCTGTGAACTAATAAAAACATTCCTCACGGGTTGAAGCCAGAGGACATTATATAACAATAATCTGTCCAACGAATGTTCCATTAGCAGATGGGTTCTCCAGGGCTCCATTTTGAGCCCGCTTCTATTCGCGATATACACAAGTAACTTATTTAACGCCTTGGATCACTGCTCTTACCACCCATACGCCGACGACTTACAAATATATGCTTCATTTCCTATTGAAAATATGCAAATAGCAGAAACTCAGATTAACTCGGATTTAAACGAACTAGTCAGAAACTCCAATATGCACAATCTTCAACTTAAGGCTAGTAAAACTAAGCATCTGGTTTTTTACCGAAGGCCAAAAGGTTACATGTCGAAGAAAACATGAACTTGAGCGGCACAAACTTATCATTTTCTAATTGCGCAAAAGACCTTGGCGTTTGGCTTGACACGGAACTACGACTCAGACACAATACTACAAAGTTATTCAAAAAATCACCTAGCTTCGTCCCGTAGGATGGGAAACTAAAATAGGACCATAGGTGTTAGAGATAGCTTCGTGCGTTCTGAGTATTCTGAGCGATCCTAAAATGACTTGTTTTTGCATGCTTATTATTATCGATTCTGCTTTATTTGATGCTTTTTTTTATTTTTTTTTTCAGGTGCCTCAACGTTTCGTCGTGTATTCCACCCATGACACCGATTACTACCGGTATACAGGGTGTCCAAAAAATGGCGGATAAGCTCTCCAGTACGTTGTTGGGGATCCTTCAGGGATCCCCAGAAAAATAGTTAAAAAAATCCTCGTGATCAATTGACCGAGACATGGAGGGTCAAAGTTTGGAATTAAACTTCTTTATTTTTGTGAATATTGAAAAACCGTCAGTTGTCATGTAAAGTTTGGCATCTCTTTAGTCGCTTAGTAATAAATTTAATTTAAATCGCGTATTAATAACTTCACCATTTATTTTTATAAATTGGAAATTACCTGTCAAAACCATTTTCAATTTAAAAAATAAATTGTGAAGTTATTAAAACTCAATTTAAATTAAATTTATTACTAAAAGACTAAAAGGAAGCCAAACTTTACAGGACAATTGGCGGTTTTTCAAAATTCATAAAAATAAAGAATTTGAATTCCAAACTTTGACCCTTCTTATCTCGGTCAATTGGTCACGGGGATTTTTTTAACTATTTTTCTGGAGATCCCAGAATGGTCCTCAACATAGTAGTGGAGAGCTTATCCGCCATCTTTTGGGCACCCTGTATATACAACTGAGAATTCTGGGTAAGTATGTTACATTGAAATAACAGATCTTTGTATTTCTCCACTTTTTCCATAAACTTTGTTCTTATAGTTTGTTCTCCTGGACATGACATTTCGACCACATACATGGTAAAGTCTGAACTATCTAGAACAACCATATCCGGCTTGTTTGCCTGAATTTGTGTGGTTGTGGACAAAGGGAAGGTCCCGAAAATTTTGACTTTGTTGCCACTTACGACACTTTCTACGCATGGATTCTGGTAGTGTGGAACTAATGTGTCGTCTATACCGTAGCAGTGCCTCAAGTTATTATACAGCACTTTAGGAGCATTGTCGTGGCGGGTGATGTAAGCCTTTTTTGCATATTTGCTGCACGCTGATAAAATATGCATGGTGGTTTCATTGTGATGTTTACGTGCTCTGCACTTAATACTGGGTAAGTTTTCACGACAAACATTTTTTCTATATGCTAGACTATGGAACTCTCCATCTTGACAGGCTAGAATGTATCCCTCAGTTTCAGATTTGAGAGAGGAAGATCGTAGCAGTGGGAAGGTAAGTTTTCTAGATAATTGAAGTTCCTCCATGTTTTTATAAAAGAGCCCATGCATATTTTTTTAGATGAGTTTCCATTTGTATTTCATTGATGCGTGCTTAAGTTCCCCTTTTACATGTTTTTTCTCCAACTGCTCGACTCCATTATTTTGAGTTCTAACTCTTTTCAGGCTAAGTTTTAATTTGAACCTTTCGGCTGCTTTCAACGCTGCCTGAAATAGAAAAGCGTTTTCACCTTGATGTTCGTGGTCACGTACTAGTTTTAGTAATGGGTCTTTGGAATGGAAGATTTCGCAAGCGGCTGCAATAACACTGCAATCGTGCAGATCCTCCATAGAAAGAAGTCCCCTACCTCCTTGTCGTCTGGGAATGCATAATCTCTGGACCGATGAGTTCGGGTGCAGACTTCTATTTTCCCTTAGAACAGTTCTAGTCTGTCTGTATATATTTAACAGTTCTGTGCGATTCCAGATTTGGGTAAGTATTTTTATGTATCTTTGTGTTAACGTCTTTTTTATACCACTGATGTGCATTCGTCTCTGTTCTACACCCAAGTAAGTGTAGTGCTCGCTGTTTGGTAAGTGTTGGATTTCCGTTCCATCGTTAAGCAACAGGTTATGTTCTAAATCTTCCGCTTTGCCTCGTTTTAGGTGAAACACAGCGCACTTGTTTAACCCAAATGACATACAGATGTCTTTAGAAAATTGGTTAAATATGTTCAATGTTTCCCTTAGGTTAGTTTCGTTTTCAGCGTAAATCTTAAGGTCGTCTATATAAAACAAGTGGGTGGCTTTGTTAGTGCGCCTACCCGGGGGCCCTGATCTGTATCCTCGACAGTCTTTTAGTTTATAAGATAGAGGTAGAAGGGATATACAAAAAAGAGGGCTTAAACTGTCTAACTGAAGGATTCCTTGTGCATACTTAATAGTGTCTGTTTTTAGTGTCTTCTTTCCATCTCACAATATGAAGGAAGATTGCCAGTTCAGCATTAAGTTGCCTAAGGTGTTGACAATATGAGGACTTACTTTCATACATCGTAAAAGACTCAAGACGAGTTCATGAGGTGTACTATCGAAGGCCTTTAGGTAATCAATCCAGGCTATTGAAAGGTTCTGCTTATGTCTTATTGAATGTTGACATATACTTGATTTTTTTTTGTAGGCAACATTGAAGTATCTCGCGCGCATCCAAGGATACTACTTCAGGTTGGTATACTCTCCAGCTACTTCCCGTGGGATGAGTAATTGGAGATTGACAATTAGCCACCAATGATATTGTAGGTAGCTTCGCGCGCTCTTAATAGTCTTAGGGACCCTAAGATTACTTGTTTTTGCATGTTATTTAAAATGATTTCTGCTTTTGTACTGATTACTTTGATTTTTTTCAGATGTTCGATAGTTCTAAGATGAATTCCTCCTAGGACGCCTATAATGATGGGGACAAAGAGGATCTTATAGTCTGGGTAAATATTTCTGAACTCGAAAATAAGTTCCTTATATTTATCGGCTTTTTCTTCCTCTTTGGTAACTATGTTTTGTTCCGCAGGACAAGACATCTCTATCACATACATGATATTATTATTATTAAAAACAGCCATAAGAATTACATCACAAGACGTTTTACGGGAGATTACTAATGAATGTACTAAAACTTCATTACATTTAAATAGCATTCAGCACGCTATCAAATTCACTTCTATTAATAACTCTCTTTCTCTCTACAATAATATAAGACGCCTAAGAAATAAACTTTATGACCTTAAGATAATAATTAAAGATAAAAAACTCTCAATATTAAATATAGTTGAAAATTGGATATATGAAAACGAAACTAATCATATTCAAATCGACAATTATAATTATACTCATGTTAGTAGACAATCAGGAAGACGTGGTGGAATTGCCATATAAGTACAAAATGATATATCATACTCCGTTCTTGAAAACCATGACATTGATAACAACAATCTCTTGCTAGTTAAATTAACAAGTCCGGGTGTACACATAGGTGCCATCTACAATCTAGCCTCCTCTAATCAAGGAACCTTTTTGGAAAACATTGAAAACTTTATCCTCAAATATAAAAATTCAATAATAAATGGTGACTTCAATACAAATATTTTAATGACAGTAAATTACAATATTATTTCAGATCATAAGCTAATATTTTTCGAGATCAAAAACAACACTTAAAAAAAACTCTTAAACAAAAATATGAAATTAAAAAAAAAAAAACAACTACGATAATATAAAAAAAGAACTTAACCTTAATTTGGCAAAGGTGCTTTTTCTAATTTAAATCATCTTATTAATAATTCAATAGAAAAAAATACAAGTACTAAAATACACAAATACACAAAAGATATTAGAATAAGCTGGTAAACTGAAGAGCTGTTCAAAAAAAATAAAAGAAAGGGACAAAATATATAAATTAAAACAAAAATAAAAAAAATTTCTTATTACCAAACTCAAAACAATGAATAAGGAAATCAAATTAAACATAAAAAAATAAAGCAACCTTTTATGAAAAATCTTTCACTGTAACTATACACTCATCCAATAATACCTTGAAGCTTATTGAAAACGTTACAGAACCTCAAAAAAATGTAGACGTACGAACAAAGGACAATGTATTCATACAAAATCCAAGAGAAATGATTTATTATTATTATATTAAAATGGCAAATACTCGTAATAATTACTTTATAGAATCAACTGAGAACCTCACCTCTAAACTGGCAACCATTTTAAATGAAAATATCTTTAAATATATCAGTGAAATTAAAAAATCTCAAATCTAACTGGCTTTGATAATATAAATGCAAAAACAATTAAAATTCTAAGCACAATCATTACACCATTCATTGTTCAGGTAATTAATAGGCACATGGCAAGTGAGTCTTTCCAGATAAAAACTGAAAGTTGCTAGGGTAATACCAGTTTATAAAAACGAAGATAATTCTTACAAAACAAATTATAGACAGTCAAATGTTTTAGCCCATTTTTTGACGACTAAAATATTTTTATTTTGAAAGGAAAATAATAAAAATCATTTTTTTGTAATTTGCGACTGTTCAAAAAAGTTAAAGTGTGATAACCAAATTTATTATGATTTATTTTTTATGATTTAAATTATACTTTTATAAACTGTCGTAATGTTCTAAAAATTGGCTTTCCAATAATGTATTGCGTAACATATTTTGCCATTTAAAAAAAATGAAGATGGTTGTCGTGTTAAAAATCCGTGCAATAAAAAAAAATATTTCATCTGAAAATATTAGTACCAAGACCCCAGCAAATTTCTTAATCCTGCCATTTGAGCATATAATTGTTTTTAGGAATTTACAAAACCGCTGTAGATAAAATGAACACCTTAGAGAATTGATATAATAAATGAGATATTATCATTATTGGCAAAACTGCCAAAACAGTTGAATAAAAAACATTTTTTCAACTCTATATGGTCGATTGTGATGTAATAGTATATTATTCAATGAGCGAGACAAAATAAAAAATTGCTATTTTCTCGCGAGTAGAATACTATACTTTTTATACGAGTTTTTTATTTTACGGCGCTCTTTATTAGGGTTATTTTTCGTATTTCTGATATTTCTTTATACACAACGTGTCGGAATTGAAATCCAGCTTCCTTCCAAAATGCGGGTGGGAAAGTAAAATCGTGGCGGAAAGATAGGGTATGTTGATACTGTATAGTATTACTTTTCCCAAAACAAACACATAATGTACGTATTATTCAATGATTGTGGAATAATTAGAATAGAAGATTTGGCAAACTATATATGAAATTTGTAAAACAGTATTCTAATGGGGTCATTCTGAAAAAAAGTGTTAGCCGTAACAGCGCTGTTAAATTCGACATACTGATGTCAAAAAGAAACTTTACTGTAACTTAATGCCGATGTGAAATATTTTCGCTGTTAAAATACATTGTACATTAATGTAATACTATTATTTTGATTGATGTTATTTTATATTGTTATTAAGTTACAATGAAGTTTACAGTATAGCGTATTTTTGACATTAGGGTTTCTGTCAAAGGACGTTATCGTTTTTCTATGTGTTTTTGGGTAAGCACAAAAAATACATTTAACTTACCAAAATGAACTAAATCCTCCAAATGTTAATTATAAACTAAATTTCTTTAAGAATTATGTTTTATAAAGGGTTTTGTTACATTTTACATTATTTTCAAAAAATATTTTTGACTTGGCAACTGCGGATTCTAAAATTCAAATTCGGACAAGTTTGACAAACTACTGTCAGATAAATATTATTTACTTTTAAATTGAAAGTTTTAAACAGTAGTGTAATCAAGTTGGATATACGGAATTTCCTTTCTACACTACTGTTAAACAATTATCCAAATCCCCTGCAAGTTTTTCTTCTACTTCTGAAAGTTTTAAGTAATAATTTAAAAATGGTTCGTAATAGATGTTTTTCTTGTGATAGTTATATAAATAATCGCGCACAAGCGCGACCTGCGAACGACTCAAGATTTCACGATTTTTTGGTAAATATTTTTGCGCAAAGGGGCGTAGAATGGGTTCCGCCAGAAAACGAATCAAGAATTTGTAAAAATTGTTATAACAGATTTGTTGGTAAGAAAGTGTATAGTATATAATGCTGTAGATTTAGAACGGGAAATTGAACATAAAAATCGTCCAGTAAATCCGAATTTTAAAAGATGATATGAAATGAAAATGTGCACTGTGTTTGCCGACAAGCAAATAGACAAAGAATTAGGTGTTCTGCTATTCTTGATTTGTGGTTACGCGAAAAGATTTATTGCCACACACAAAATCGGTCCTGCCTACATCATTTTAAAGTCTCTTTATTTAACCATGATGCAATCATTCAATTAAGAGAACTAGCATACCCTTATGGCTTATCAACAAATAATTAGCAAGACGATCTTGTTATTCTCACATATCAAGTGGAAAAATCGGCCTGCGATTGATTTTGAATCTTTAGAAGATTCTGATTATATTTCACTTACTAGTTTAAATATAAGGCAATTTGATATGTTGGTTGTCTTTATGATAATTATACTATCAAAATTATATAATCAAAAAATAAACTGTGTTGGAATTTTTTTGATAAAACTAAGATCCTCCGCAGTATTTGTTAGCCGTAATGTTTGGTCTGAAGCCAAGTCAGCAACCTCGCATAAGCGAAATCTTTTATCAAGTAAGGCACTTATATTCGGTTTTGAAATAATAAAGAATATTATAACAATTTTCCTCAGTTCTGCATTCATTCTCTTAGAATCTTGTACCGCGCTTCCTTGAGTTTAATCACATAACACGAGAAGATTTACCTGCGGTTCATAGTACTACCGTATCAAACAGGCTTTGCAGAACAAATCAAAATTCATTAGTTGTTCTTGTCGATGCAACTTATTTGTATACTCAAACGTCTAGGGACCACAACTGTCAGAGATTAACATACTCTACTCCGAAGCGAAATATTCTCGTTAAGTTTTCGGTCATTTGTGCTCCTGATGATTGTAGACGTAACAGCACCTCATGCTACTGACGCCAAAAATAACGATTCAAGTATATTTAATGCGATGGGAATAGAAGAAGTGATGTAATATTATTACTTATTGACCGAAAGTATTAATTTCTTTTCATTAGGACGGTTTTTTATTAATTTCTACACAGAAAATGATAACATTATTATAGATCGTGGATATCGGAATGTGTGTCGTAATTTAGGTATAAATGTATTTATGCCGCATTTTTTAACACTTGGACAAAGACAACTTTCTTTCGAACAGGCTAACGAATCTAGGTAGATTAAAAATATGTGAAACGTATTTAATAATAAATTAATTAATCTTAGATTGGTAACCATGTTACGATGGGTTATTGAAGCGGTTTTTGGTCGCCTGCAGATCAAGTTTAGATTTTAAAGAAATGTACCAAATTCATATAGTATAGAAGCAGTGGGCAATATTTATAAGGTAAATACTAATGTTAGAATATAAATTATAATTTTCCAATTTCTATTAATGTATTTTAAAGGTTTTGTGTGCAATATCAAATGCCTTCTTCCCACCAATTAATTCAAAAGGTCCTGAAGACGACGTATTTTGTGACCAAGTGTTAGAGCGCCTAAACCGGCCCAATAATCACTTAGAGCGGGTTCTTAGAGAAAATTTAAAAAGGGCACGCATTAATTGGCCAATTGTCAATGCTATGGAGGGTCTTCTAGATTTTCCATTGTTGACTGAAAATCATATTTAAGATCTTACTCTGGGCACTTACCAAATAAAACTTGCATATGCATAGGAAAAGGTAGATATCCAAGTCTTTTGTGTGTTATCTAATATTTTTATTTTCTTTCAGATGATATTAATTATTTTAAATATAAATACCTACTATTGTTAATTTTGTAATTTAAAATAAAAACATATTATATAAATTTAATAGCTTTATTATTAGTATTCCAAATCTTGAGTAGGTACATTATTACATTTTCACATTTTCCAAAATAATAACACTTTATTAACTTTAAACATTTATTTACTTTTGCAAGTATTTCAGGTTAAGATACTACTTACTGAAAATTACAGACCTAAAATTAATAAACCTACCATAATGTTTTGCTTGATTCTTGCTTTAAAATTAGACTATTCAACTCACTAAATATTATCCAATAAGAATGCTTCATTTTTTGATTTTCAGCCAATAAAAACGAATGAATAAGTGATTATTTTTGACAAGTAAAACGTCAAAAATATCAGCGCTTATTTCATGACGTTTGTGTCAAATGCCAAATTTCAATCAGTGTGAAGTTATCTATCTATAATATTTTGCTTGAAAAGTTAAAAAAACAGCGCCATCTAGGCGTAACTGTTATATTTAATTTTAAAATCAAGTCATCTGTTGAAAGTGTTTTACTTTTAATAAAAGCTTAATCAAAGAATTTCCGTTTTGATAAAAGATACCTATACAATATAATTCGGTTATTTCATTAGGATTGTGGAATGCGTGTTAGTAAAAGTAGATCGATTACATGTATAATTCCCATTAAAAACATAGTTCGGTTATGCATACAATTTTCATTAAAAGTAGTTTGCTTACAAATAAGTGATTAATTTAACTAGTGAAAACAATTTTGAAATTTTTCTCGATCGAGTCTGTAGCTCTGGCAATATCTACAGGACCTCAATAACAGAAAAAGTAGCAAAAAAGGATGTGAAATAAAAACAAAATTGACTGACTCTATGGTTAAACTCTGACTCTATGGTTTTTAACAATAGAGATTTTGTTTTTCTTTCACATCCTTTTTTGCTTCGGTAGACCTTCCGGCTACATTTTTGTTTAAAATTTTATCCAAAATGAAGATTGGAATATCAAGCTTGAAGAAATTAATAGACACCAAATTTTGTTAAGGGGCAGCCGGAAGCTATTTTTGATTGAGATTCTTGATGATATTACTAAGAAGATATGATTTTTTTTGTTTACGTGATTGCTTATCCACAATATCTTTCCATTAAAATATGATAAAAAGTCAATTTCTGCCTTCCGGTTGCCCCTTAACCTAAGTTAAAAATAATAATCAGAACAAACTTTAATTGACGACTATAAAGTCGTCAATTAAAGTTTACTGCAGAAGATGATGGATCGACTTACATACTGAATAACGTCGAGCAGGTCCAGGCCGACTACGATCGGCTCAACCAGCAACAAAGGCTGCTCTACACTGTCGTGCGAGTGATAAAAAACAAAGCAATCTAACAAGTGCTTTTAGTTGCCACAGGAAAGACGTGAGGACCGGCCCTGAGAAAGTTCAGTTTTCAGATTGGCTGTTAAAGGTGGGCAACGGAGAAATCAATCACTCTGGTGCCCTCAACGTGTTCAGGGACTGCATCAGTTTACCAAGGAATGTTTAGTGGACGATGTCGTGTCCGAAATCTACGGATCTTTGGACATGACCAAGTTCACTCATCAGCTTTCGGAGGCAATTTCAGATTGCGACGTGCTGTGTCCCCTCAACGAAAACTGCGAACGCATGAACCAACAGATGCTCTCAGCTTTTCCAGGCGAAACTATGGTCTACCTCAGCGTCGACCAGATGGATTCGAGCGATCCCGAAGAAGTCGGCCAGTACTCGGAAGAGTTTCTCAACTGAAGTGTTAATGTCGAATGTCGATTGAATGTTTAAAGTAACAAACTCCCAACAAAACCTATTTATCGTACGCAGTGGTGTACAGCTATTTGCAAAGTTAAGTTGAAGAATTTATAAATTTGTAGGAAATTAGTTAAAAATTTTTTATGTTTTATTATAATATTTTAAATGTAGAAAGTAACTATAAAAAAAGCTATTCTCTGAGATGTATTGGATTTTTAAAAAAGAAAACAAAGTAGTTAACTCAAAAACTGACATTGACAACCTAAGTATAATTAATTACTTCTTAATTAACAACAAATAATGGATATACTAAATATATTATTTTTTATTTGTACATAAAATGTAAAAACAATACCTCGTGTAATTAAATAGTTAAAAAGTCAAATTGATGGAAACTGTAATGTTGTGATTCAAAAAATCACACAGAGAGGGTAACACTATAGATCAAAATATTTCAACTGTCAAACATTGACAAACGTCAAACCGAAAGTGAAATTTGTTTAAATAACGTGAATGTTTCTAAATCCAAAAGAATCCAAATTAGTAATTAAAATCTTCAAGGTAATATATAAACTAGTAAACAAACAAAGCTCTATAGCAAGATATTTTTCGTCAACTTTGACAATTTTCTAAATGAGAAGGTGAAAAATGAAAACGCATTGACAAAAATACATTTACAAAATAAAAAGGTAATTAGTAAATAATAATTTAATTAGTCACTTAAAGTATAAGCAGAGCAGTCAACAAAAACTTTTGGTGGGTAGCGTAACCACTTCCTCGAGCCAAAATGTTTAAATGATAAATTTTAAAATTTTAATGTTAATTTAAGTTGTATTTATTTAATTTTTATATAGTATCTAAGTTTTTCGTAAATTTTTTAGCCTTGAAAAAGACCGAAAACCTAGCGGTCGAAACGTCGACAACATTTATTAAATACAGTGTCAAAAAACAAGTTCCAGCAGCTGTATTATTTTACCTGATTAACCAAGACAAACGTACCAATCAACTAACCACTATATATATTTTTTTTTAAATTTGATTCAATATTAATAGATTAGTTAATTTTGAAAGTGCAGCGAAATTTTTATTTTTTTTCATTAATTTTATTTTTTTTTTTATTGTCTTAATAGTGAGCTATTCAATTATTTTTAATTTTTAACAATGTTTTAAATTAAATTTTATCTATAATTTAAAAATTTGGACAAATTATTCTTAATTTAAAAAAAAACTAATAGAAGGCCATGTTTCAATTTTTGATTTTTTAAAGTTGCAAAGGTTTTTTTGATTTTATTAAAATTATTAAAAAATCAAATAGCCTTTGTTTATTTGTTTGTGTCAAATTATGTAAAAAAAATTCATTTTCATTGTAGCCTTCGAATAGGTAAGACGTATTACTCCATTATTACCACACTCGATTATTTTTAGTTTCTAACAATTTTGTTGTATTAATTAAATGGTTATTATTTTTAAAAGTACAGTTTTTTTCATTACCGAATTTTAAGATTTTTCATTTATTTAAAATAAATATTTGTGAATAAATATTTTACCTCATTAGTATTGAACCCGCGAAGACGTGTTTTGGCAATTTAATCCAATTAGGTAACTGTGGTGTGTTTTTGTGTCTTTATAAAGACACATTTACACACTAAATCTAAATTAGCTTCTCTTTTTCAAAACACTATATTCTGTGAGTATTATTCTTTATAATAATAAAATTTCATGGTTTTTGAGTTTATCGATCGTATTTGATAAACTCAAATACCATGAAATTTTATTATTATAAAGAATAATACTCACAGAATATAGTGTTTTGAAAAAGAGAAGCTAATTTAGATTTAGTGTGTAAATGTGTCTTTATAAAACTATTCCTTTTTATTAGAACTAATATTGAAAAAAGTTTACTAATTTTAACTATAGAAATCAAAAGCCAGCGTCTGGAGAAAAAAGCGAAGGCTGTACTTCAAAACAAGGACACATGTGTTTCCGCTCCTCAGCCTACTTTAAGGGAAGTAACTCCTGAAGTTTCCTATTCGGAAGTGGCTGCTGGCATGACCCATCCTGCTAACACCAATTTTACGGAGGAGGTTTTGAGCGAAGGTAACTATTTGTATTAGTAGTAATAATTAATAAAAATTGTCCAAAAAAACAGGTGTGTGTTTAAAGCGATTGAACTTATCACTTAATTTACTATTAGAAAATAGAAAATTTTGCAAGGATTTTAAGTTTACTACATTTATTTTAGATTGAAGTCTGTACCGATTACATTAACAGACACTACAAAATTGCTCTGACAAAAAAATTTTGACGATAACATTATTGAAATTTTAAAATTAAGCTCATAGACATACTAAACACCCACTGTTCATTTATCAAAGTCACTTTTATAAAACAACAAATAATGAAACACTTTGTAATATTTTTCTTTTCAGGTTCTTCGATCGTACCAGACTTGCAGCAACGAAACAATTGATATGACACATCATATATTAGTATAATAGATTGGTATCAAGAAAAAAATATTTAGAAAAAGAAATTACACTTAACAATTATTTTTTCTTTGATTGTTACAACAACATATATCAAAATTGATCCTGACATTTTTGTAACTTTTGCGTTTCAATAGTATATTGTTATATTAGGAGTAAAAGAAGTTCTTTTACTCCGAATAAAACATGCTATTTTTTTAAACGTCAGATTTCTTTAAATAGTAATATAATAAATAATTTTAAAATTTGACATTTAATTTACATACAACTCACAATACAATGTTAGTGTATATTGGGTTATCTAAAATGCATATCTACTCTGCATTTCTAATCCATGTCAATGCAAAGTAGACCCGATTGTAACCGATTTACTTCGGAAATGCACGAATATGACCATAGAGTCAAGGAACATAAACATGACTTGTTAAACGACATATAAGGCTGTACTTTAATGACGATGGAAGAAAAAAATACTTAAATTTAAAGTAGATGTTTCAAGATAATTTTATCTGACTTAAGTTCTACTCCTCCCTTTTATTCCTTGTCAGTACAAAGTTGTAATTTATACTCCTAGACTACAAAGTGAGCATAGAATCAACGAACATCAACGAGCATCGTGCCAAACAAAATTGAAATAACTGTGATAACAAAAGGAAACTCGATGGGTAGATTGAGCACTTTTTACACAAGATCAAAATTGAACGTAAATTGAACGTTGCGAATATCATACAGAACAGTTTTAAGATTAGAATCGAACTCCCCGAAAATTTGCTAAGGAAGACGCCTCAATACTCAGTACAAAAGCGATGTAAACAAACCGTTTTTTTCGAAATAAATATTTTATTAACGAAAATATCCAAAAAAACACTTTGTACTTAAATTACTAATATTAAGACTAAGATTATGTTATGATAAAAAGTTGTTAATACTTGTTTGTAATAATCACAAAAATGATAAATTCAATAAAACCAAAAAGAAATTTTTACATCTGGTATTGAGGCGTCTTGCTTTAAACGGAATAACTATAATTAAATAAGACGTAATAATAAAATTTATAACAAACTAATATTGAAACACATGAAAAAAATAAAATAAAAACAACTTGTACAGCAAATTATAGCATAAAAATTCGATAAAATTATTCCAAATTTTCGTTATAATTGTATTTACTAAGATAGCTGACTGGTTGATTTACGCTTATTTTACTTCAAATTAACTGCAAGCCAAGTTTCGTTCATTTACAAATAGTATAATTTTTTTAATTTTTTAACACACCCACGCCTCTCTAGCTACATTACGCACCACAACCAGCTTGCCTAAGTGAAGAGCAGTATTGAGTGGATAACAAGCTATCGAGGTAAATTCGGTCCATTTACAAATAGAACACATTTTTGTGTCGCTAGCTCTCGGACTAACCGTTCGCGTTCACTCGCAAAACGATTATTTATTATTGTAGACAAAATTGAACTACATTTTCAACTGTAAAGTTAAACTTGGTACATTTCGAAAATTAAATTCATTGATAAATTCTTATTTAAATCAATAAAACATTAAATATTCAGTCCGCAGCTTCATAGTTAAGAAAGTTAAACTGTTTTTTGAACAGAAAAAAATTACCGAGAGGCGACTTTAAGACGTCTACGCGCAGACAGGCACTTTCACATTTCAACTAAGCTTCTAAGATTCAGGGATCAAGCCACTCTTGTTAGTCGTTCATTATTGTTTATTGATAAAGCAAACCTTTTCTGTAAAACTTTACAATGAATCGTTACACGACTTTAGAAAAAACTGATATGCTTTTGTGCACACCAGGTCTGTGATTTGTTTTCCGTTAAATATCCAAGTAGACCTATTCCAAACAAAAATAATGCAGTGAGTGTATAAATTATTTAAAGATTCTGTCTGTTGTTAAGATACCCCAGAATGAACCACACATTCGTGGCCCAATTGTTTCTGATGAAAAAATTTTGTTGGTTTTAGCAGCAATTAAAAACGATTCTGATTTATCCGTTCGTGATATAATTTTATTTATTAATAAAATTATATTATTATGCTGGAACGTGTTCAGAGACGGTTTCTTAGATTACTATACTATCGAAAACATGGTGTGTACCCTGACCGTTTCACTATCAATTATGATATGCTGCTAAGTGAATTTGATTTCTTAAGTATTTCTAATGTGCACAAGATTAGTTCTATTATGTTTCTATTCAAGTTGATTCATGGTTATGTAGATGATATATGTTCCTTAAATTTAGTTAATTTTACTGTACCTCGCTTAGGTTCTAGATCCACTCGCTCTTTCTATTTTGCTACTCCTAACACAAATTATTTTAATTGTTCTCCTTTATACACAATCTTTCACAATTACCATGATATTCAGGATTCCGTCGATATTTTCAACTCCAACCTTTTTAAATTTAAGTTCTCAGTCATCAAATGTTTCAAAAGTTAGTCAATGTATTTGTTTCTTCAATTTTTTTTTCTAATGTTATATTTTTAATGCTCGTGTGGCTTTCCTTTTGATGTTGCTTATGTAAATTATATATATATTTTTGTTTAAGTGTTCCGGCAAATAGTCGTGTGTGCCGTGGTTCGATATAATAAATTGTTGGGCGCCACGTACTATACTTAAAGAAAATAAGCTAAGGGGTGTAGCACGACACTACCCAGAGCTAAATTAAATGTGTCTCAAAACAGTTAAAGATGTTTATTAACAAACACTTAGCTGAAGTTAACCTCAATTAAACAATTATAAAATTAAACTGTAACTTAGATCACAAATTTTAATATAACTAATAAAGTTCAAATGTAAAGGACTCAAACCATACTAAATTGTAAATTTGACATGTTCCACAACGTAGATAAAATTATATACAAAGAACTCATGTATTCCTAAAAATATTCAATATTTGCCTGCAGCAACGAGGCTAAACTAAAACACATGCCTGCAGCAACGAGGCTAAACTTAAAACACATGCCTGCAGCAACGAGGCTAAACTTAAACACATGCCTCCAGCAACGAGGCTAAACCTTAAAATTATTTACAACCAGGAATTAATTGACCAAATAAGTAGATCTACCTTTTTGTTTACATAAGTCACACAAAATTTCAAAAAACAATATAGTAAATATCAAATAAAAATTAAACGTTGATTATTCAAGTCAAAACACTTTGTAAAACTTGTCACCACGACTACCAAAGTCCAGTTCATTTAATTAACATTATCTTAGCTTATTACTTATAGACAAAAAACTTGCTTGAACACCGGGTTCGCAGGATTTCGCGCATTTAACTCACTACTTGTGAACAAAAGTGTTACTCACATGTAAATAATTACGACAGCGTAGTTACAACGCTAATAATGAGCCTCTAATTTACTAGCACAGAAAATCCGAACCGAGAACGTCTGCCTCGTGCAAAACCTGGACGCCAAAAGGAACGTCTTCTTGCTACATTCTCATCAGGACAAATCTCTTATCGCCAACCTAAAATTTCAAAGGTGTACCAACTTACGAAAATTAAGCCTAGTGTCACACCGCTAAAACCGAAGCAAAAAATAAACCCATCTTCAAATAGGACCTAGAAAAAAAACGCAACGATGTGAACCCCAGTAGCTAGTCACAACACCAATTTATTGATCATAATTAACGGCAACCAAACGTGCACATCAGCTGTAATCCTACTGACGTATAAATAAAGTTCGAAACAAACGCAAAGGTCGTGAAACCAAAACAAAACAAGTGAAAACCCAAGTCTCTATCTTATCATGTCTTTCGAAACCACCCCTGGATGATCTAGCAATCCCCTAAGCCCCACCAACGTCGGCTGCTCATCGAAACTATGTACAAATTGTTTATATTCGCTGTAGGGGCATCACCCAGGTAGGTGACTCTCCAGAATCATGATAGATAGGACTAAACCCCCCAAATCAATAAAATAATATGAAAATCTGAAAATTTGAAATTTTTTTAGGCGTGGCCAAGGACACGTAAAAGTGACCCTGTGAACTATAGTGTTCACCTACTAAAATTAGCGAGTATCTCCAAAAGTCATAGTCGGTAGTGTTGTCATAGACAAGGATTAAGTAGAGGGTTTGGAAGTAACTGAGACGGTACAGATGAAGATAGACTCTGACTGCTCCGAGCCAGGCGGTGGACCCTAGAGTACCAGCAGCAGGTGAGAAGAAAGTAGAAAAAACAGAAGGAAGGGACTCAGTACAACCAATTGTGAAACCATAATCACCTCCTTAATGTATATCAAAATAATATCACATAAGCTCGAGACACAAGAGTTAAACTCAATTACAGAAATACATATTCCTTTGGACATAAATCTCTCCTTAAGTGGTTAACAGCCCCAACCCGCTGAAAACAATGTCCTCCACAACGATAAGCAAAACGAACGCCAAGATCTTAACTGACTCCTCCTAATTCAAATACTCATGACTAAACAGCCAGATACTTTATATATTTATTAAATGTTTACTTTTCCAGTTACTTAGTATAAAATAAAACGAGTGGGAAAATTGTAATGCTGCACTCGCTTTTAAATATTATGTTACTTGTAATTTTCTTTTTTTTTATATTACTCTGTAATTGGCCCTCGGGCTGTTGGGTTAATAAACACTATTTATTTATTAAAATAGAAATCAACGTAAGTAACATAAAATAATTAAACAGGTTGAGATTGAGATTCGGATTCGTTCTTGCCTCCATGGGATTTATGCTAAATCTTCTTTGGTAACAAAACGGCTTGAATATTGGGAAGTACCCCTCCTTCGGCAATGGTAACTCCAGACAATAACTTGATGAGTTCCTCCTTACGAAAGGCTAACTGCAAATGACGGGGAACAATTCTTGATTTTTTGTTATCCCTTGCTGCGTTTCCAGCCAATTCAACCACCTCAGCAGTCAAATACTCCAATACAGCTGCTGCATACACCACAGCTCCAGCCCCAATTGTGGCATGTTTATTTGTAAAGAGTATCCTTATTTAGCAGCATCTCTGATGGCATAACGGAAGATGATTCTATCGTAGAAATTAAATGTAGTTATTCTTCCAGAGATTTAACTGTCAAAGAAGGTATATCAAATAAAAGTATTAAAATCTGGAATGCGAACACAGGACAAATAAATGAAAAACATAATTGGTAGTACCAAATTCAAGGTCAGTTAAATGTGGCCAATAAAAATAAGTGCTATTTTGTGGTATGGGAGACGAAAAATATTAAAATTCAATAAATTGCGCCGTGCTGTCCCCTCAACGAAAACTGCAACCGCATAAACTAACAGATGCTCGCAGCTTTTACAGGCGAATCTACGGTCTACCTCAGCGTCGAACAGGTGGATTCGTGCGTCCGTAAGAAATCGGCCAGTGCCCGGGAAACTCGGTCAAGCTCAACAACCTACCACTGCACAAGCTAGAGTTGAAGACGGACGTTTCCGTCGTCCTCATGAAAAAGAAGAAAAAAGGAGGAGAAAAGGAAGAAAAAGGAGAAGAAAAGTTATCTTCCGAGGAAACCGCTTCCGATGAAAGTAAGACATCCACTTCTAAAGAACTGATTATTAACTATGTTAAAATTATTTGTTTTCCTGGCAGAAAAAACAATGGAAGTGGACATTTGTTTAATCGATTTAAATAAATAAATTATGTGTATTAATTTTAATGTTTTAAAGTAGTTTTTAAAAAAAAACATTAAACTTTTATTGATGTTGAGATCCAATAAGTAGTTATTGTGTCCGTTGGTAGAAGTGTAAATAAATTAAGTCAGTTGATCGAACAAAAAATTTTTTTATTGTTTTAGTTTTTCAAAACATAGTTGACGTTTCGCTCCTTCCATCGAGGGCTTCTTCAGAACTACAAAGATATACAGAACTTTACAAATTATAAAATTAGGGCAATCGCCAAACAAAGAACATATAACATTTATTTAAATTTATAGTTTACCTATTTTTGGTTGTTAAAACAATTGTCAAGTTATAATAATTTGCACATGTGTGCTTCATCCATTCAATTACCACTTGAATGATACTGGAACCATTGAGGAGATAGTTTACACCGCAGAGCGACAAGAAAAGCATCTATCAGCATGAACAACTGAATATGGCTTGTACAAACATCTATCAGCATGAACAACTGAATATGGCTTGTAAAAACATCTATCAGCATGAACAACTGAATTTGGCTTAGAAAAACATCTATCAGCATGAACAACTGAATTCTGGCTTACAAAAATATCTATCAGCATGAACCACTAATGTAACCTTGAAAAGCATCTATCAGCGTGAACAACTGATTTAACTGAGTCGTTTACAGACTACAATTAGTATAAACAACTAATATAAACTACTAATATAAACTGGTGAATTGCCGGTTACAATTTTTAAAACCACGAGATGTTAAACTTTTGGGGTTATAACCACTGTACAGCATGGACGCTAATGTTAATTTACAAGTCCGCTAGGTGTCGCCTGTAATAACAAGTACAAATGACGTTTCTAATATATACCGGGTGTTCCAGAGGACGATACATAGGGTGGAACATATGACTTAGATTATAATTTATTAATTAACGTTGTATAAATAGTACTTAAACCCTCAGTGTCGGTCTTAAAGTTCACACAATTGTTGCGCCTAATAAAAATAGACTCACTCAGTAATCTCTTGCCATAATTTTTCTCACAATCAAGTATTCCGAATTTATCAAAGTCAAAACTATGTCCAGTGTTTACAACATGACTGGTAAGGGCCGTTATACCCTGTGTGTGATTATTTATATATTTATCCTCACAGCTTACTTTATGTTGTTTAATTCTTTTCTTGACATACTGTTTAGTTTGCCCGACATAGGATAAATTACAACTTTTACACGGTATGGTATATACCACATTACTTTTTTCTTCTTTTTTGATAGGGTTTTTTAATCTAGTGTATAAATTATTCACAGTATGTGTATTGTAACAAGCTAGTTGAACATTCGTTTTGTTAAACAGTTTTTTTATTTTACTCGTAATGTTAGGGGCGTTCACAAATCTACTATAAACTTTTTTATCATAATTAGGCACATTTACTGTGTCTTTAACATCAATCGTGCTATATAGAATCTTATTAACTAACCTCGAAGGGTAATGATTATTTTTTAAAATTGTTTTTATGATATCAAAATTCGAATCGTGGAACTTAACATCACTAAGTGTGAGTATTTTATGTTTGAACTGCTTGACGATAGCAACTTTTTGAGTCATATTGTGGTGTGACCTGTAATTCAAAACTCTATTAGCACAAGAGGGTTTCCGATACCAATTGGTAGATATCGAATTATCATTATTTCTAATAAGTAGTACATCTAGAAAAGGTAACGTATTATTAATTTCATTTTCAAATGTAAACTGTAACCTGCTATGAACATTGTTGAATAATTGACAGGTGTGCTCTATTTTATTTTTTGGAAGTGTTAATATTATATCATCTACATATACTTTGCAGATTGGAACCTCATAATCAAGTTGTTGAATACAACTGCCAATAACCCACTCCATCACCAGTTCAGCTAAAACCGGGGATGCAGGGTTGCCCATAGCAGTTCCCTCCTTTTGTTTAAAGAATTTATTATCGAAAATGAAATAGCTCGACTCAAATATGA